>CAJPEV010001640.1:0-61490 GCA_905338385.1 Darwinula stevensoni
CTTATCCATCATGATATATGTATTTTAAAAACTTCTCCCCCCAAATATGTACCCCTAGGGCATGTATCTCCAAAGTCGGATTTTTTCTGAACTCTGCAACCCAAAAGGTACATATTTTGGGGGGAGAAGTTTTTAAAATATATATATCATGATGGATAAGAATACATTCGAGATATCCCGTTTCGGTGGTGTAGTGGTAGCACATCGGACTGATAATCGGGAGGCCCATGTTCAATTCCCACCAATTCCATGCCTTTTTTTTCTTCTCTTGCCTTCCATGTCCCGTTGCTTGAATAAAACGGAGAGAAATGGAAAGCTAAAACGTGGCATGGACGTGCCTAACGAAACGATGAGTTCAGGAGAAATGCAACACATTAGATCCATGCCCTGGGGGCATATTCTTGGGGGCTGACGTTTTCAGGAAGTCAGTCAGTCAGTCAGTCAGTCACGATCGTCTATATATATTATATATATATAGACGATCGTGACTGACTGACTGACGCTAATTCTAACCACGTTCTAGAATGGTTAGAAACCTGAAACCTGGTACACATGTACCCTTTGAAATGCAGAGTTCAGAAAAAATCCGACTTTGGAGGTACATGCCCTAGGGGTACATATTTTGGGGGGAAGCGTTTTTCTTGAATATATTTTGTGACAGATTAGGATGGCATTCAGAATGTCATCTGGACGTGCTGGGTTCGGTGGTGCAGTGGTACAGTGTCCTACTGGTGATCAGATGTTCCAGGTTCAATTCTCGGCCATACCCCGAATTTATTTTGTTTTTTTTTTTGCCTTCCATGTCCTGTTACTCATTCCCCTCCATAACATTATTTTTGCTTGAGTAAAGCGGAAAGACATGGAAAGTTGAAACTTTGCATTAATAAGACAACTGAAACAATGAGTTAAATGAAAAAGTTAAGTCTTGGTACATCCCCTGGGGGAATTATTTCGAGGTGCGATGTTTGGAAAGAAATATTTTCATGGCGAATTGGACAGCAATGGAAACGTGAAACTTAGCACACGTATAAGTGACATAATATAACTGAGCTGAGGGAGTATTCAGCTTTCATGGTGCATCCCCTACGGACATAGCGTTAGGGTGGGTCGGCTTTCTCAAACATGTTTTTTCGCGAGCGAAAAGGGCAAACGTATAATATTGAAACATTGTGGGCATGTAGTTCACTGAGGATGGATTTTGGTAAGAAAAAGATGATACGTTTCGGTTAAAAGGGCTCAGGGCACATTTATTGCAAAAGGCGTATTTTCAGTGATTTTCTTTTTTTTTAAGTCACTTTTTCCTGAAATTTTTTTTGATCCAACGAAACAGAAAGAGAAAATTTAAACTTCCCTCAAACGTTCCTGTTTAATAGCTTAGTACAGGAAAAATCCTACTTTTGAACTATGTCTCCTCAGCGTAGATTATTGGTGGGAAGTATTTCAAAATGTATTCTCCACCCTTACTAAAAGGGACACCAGAAAATATTTAAAGTTAGGCACATAGAATCAGAGAAGTAAAGAGTTTCATAAAAATCAAGACTTTATACCCCATATGTCACGTATTTCAAGGGGGACGTACTTTAAATATGTGTATCCTATTTCGCAAAAATCAATGAATTAATCACAATCCAAAGTAATGGAGCGCTGAAGGCGCGACCATTACCTTGGATCAAATATATATAGACGATGGTGACTGACTGACTGACGCTAATTCTAATCATTTTCCAACCATTTTCCATAACCAGAGGCTGAAACTTGGTACACACATATCTGTTAGATTGCTGAGTCCAGAAAAATTCCAACTTTGGCGGTAAGTGCCCTGGGGGTTCATTCCAGGGGGTCTCATTTTGTAAGCCTAGGTTTAATCCTCGGACGCTTAAGCCTAAGCCATTCTCAGGATCCCCTCGCCTTCAACAAAATGGAAGGAACATGAATAGCTGATAGGTTTTTGATTCCACGGAAAGTCTAACTTCGAATGCCGAACTTTGGGAGTCCATGCCCTGGGGGCACGTTTTTGGGGAAGGGGTTGCGAGATTGATTTCGGAGGCCTAGGTCCAACCCATGGATGCTTAGGCTAATACCACTCTCATACATTTTCTTCATTCATGGAAGCAGGAGAAAAAATAAATCGCTGTATCATTTCACACCTTGGATGAAGTTTGACAGAAGGTAAGTGCCGTGAGGTGATTGACTTAGCAGGCCTATATGTAACCTTTCGACGGACGCAGAGGCCCCCTCGAATCGTGCCCGACCTATTCGTATCGAGGAACCTCTCGGCCCATCCTACCGAGCATCCAGACGCGCTAGGCGTTCGAGCTATGCCGTTGGGTCGTTGGTGAAGAGAAGGGCACGAGTTGCCGAGTACTGGTACGCTTGCAGATATGAATGGGTTCTATTTATTTTCCAGGCAGGGAAACAATAGATGTTCCATTGACATTTCGATATAAAGTGGCTATGTCAAATCCACTCAAGGACGATTAGGCCAATGTTCACACTTGAACAAAACGGGAAGGTATAGCTACGAGCTGCATATACGGCTCATACGGTTTTTTCATAGGCAACTGTATGGAACCTTTAGAAGAGTTTGAAAAGGGGACTGCCATAGAGTTCGCCAGAATATAAACGATAAAGGTCCTTACAGTCAAATTGGAATTTTCGCCTTGAAACTCAGAAGTAATGAGCTCTTGTGTCTGCTGCCTTGCACCCCCATCACAGGTAGGGGTGTAGGCTTACGCCAATCTCATGAACACGTTCTTTCCTCCTCAGTCATTGAAGGAAGTATGTGTTATTGCTACGTCGTTCACTCTAGAGGAATTAAGGGAGGGGGGGGTGTACACGCCCTGGGGACAAATTTCGCTGGTCTAGGCCTACCCTATGTATGGACACTTAGGCCAGCACTACTCTCATGAACATTCCTCAATGGAAACGGGATGGAAAATAAGTAGCTGTTAGCTTGCATACTACAGATACAGTTCGACATTGGCGGTACTTGCCCTGTTGGGAATGATTCAGTAAGCTTATATCCAACCCTTGGACGATTGCTCAAGCCTACATTGATCTTTAATATCAGCCATCTTAGCGTTAAAACTCTCAAGTGGTTAATGTGGTTCATATGGCTGCTGTTACTCCTACTTTTTTGGAGATTGATATGCTATTAAGAGTGCATCGACCATAGACAGAAATGGAATACACCAATGGAACACTAAACGAAACACTTAAATTTGTTAATTGGTTATCCTTATGCTACAAATGACATGGCGTCGTTAAGAATATGTTTCTTTGATATATTTACTTTAAAGTTGCAAGAATTGAATCCATGAACAAAGGAGTTTGACCGCATTAGTAGGGGTGAGCATCGAAAACAGATGCCTTAGATCGCAGAACGCCGAAGGCGCGTCCATAGCGAGTTTGTTTGCCCGAAGGGCAAACAAACTCGCTAGTAATATATATAGACGATCGTGACTGACTGACTGACTGACTCACTGACTGACGCTAATTCTAACCATGTTCCAGAAAGGTTAGAAATCTGAAACTTGGTACACATGTACCTTTTGGGTTGCAGAGTTCAGGAAAAATCCGACTTTGGAGGTACATGCCCTAGGGGTACATATTTGGGGGGAGAAGTTTAAAAAATATATATATCATGATGGATGAGAATACATTCGAGATATCCCGTTTCGTTGGTGTAGTGGTAGCACATCAGACTGCTAATCGGGAGGCCCTTGTTCAATTCCATGCCTTTTTTTTCTTCTCTTGCCTTCCATGTCCCGTTGCTTGAATAAAACGGAGAAATGGAAAGCTAAAACGTGGCATGGACGAGCCTAACGAAACAATGAGTTCAGGAAAAATGCAACACATGAGATCCATGCCCTGGGGGCATATTCTTGGGGGCTGACGTTTTCAGGTATTTTTGTCCTGGTGTATTGAGCTAGCGTGTAAAGATGAAACTTGGTACATAATTACCTACTGGGATGCTGCGTGCAGAAGAATTCAGACTTTGGAATGAAATGCCCTGGGGGCATGAATTTCAAGGGGAGATGTTTTCATATAATTGTCGTGGTGAATTGGACAGAAATGGAAAGGTGAAACTTGGCACATGTATAATTTATTTGGAATTATTGAGTTGAGAGAGTATTCAGCTTTCATGGTTCATCCCCTCCTGGCCTAGCTTTTGGGTGCGTCAGCTTTTGCAAACAAGATTTTTCACCAGCAAAAAAAGGCAAACGTATTATATTGAAACTTTGTGGGCATGCAGTTCACTGAGGTTTGATTTCGGTAAAAATGGCAATTTTCGGTTAAAACGCCCGAGGGCACGTATTTTGCAAATTTTCCTGAATTTTCTCATCCAGCAAAACGGAGGGTGCTAGAAAGTTTAAACTTGACAAAGAAGTACATGATGAATAGATAAGTCAAGAAACATTTCTACTTTCATCTAATATATATAGACGATCGTGAGTAACTGACTGACATAAGAACCTATTCACATGATGAGTTCAGGAAAAATTCCACTTTTGTGATACACGCCATAGGGGCACACCATTTCAGGGAACATATTTTCAAATAGTTCTCTTTGCGTCTATCAAACGAAGACCCAGGGAAAGCTGTAACATGGCAAGAATGTGACTGGTGAAGCACTCAGCTCAAATGACAAGTGTCAAATTTACAAATTTACCAATTTACATAACTACCAATTGGGATGCTGCAGAAAACTTCAGACTTTGGAAGTGAATGCCATGGGGGCCCAAATTTCAAAGAAAATATTTTCAACTAACTTTTTGGCATTAACCTGATTAACATGGAAAGCAGATACTTTGCATGAATTTTACTACTGACACAAAGAGTTAAATGAAAATGTTATGTCTCGATACATCCCCTGGGGAAATTTATTCGAGAGGCGATATTTTGAAAGAAAATTGTTTGTGCGAATTGGACAGAAATGAAAAGGTGAAACTTGGCACAGGTATAAGTGAGATGATATTACTGACCTAAGGGAGTATTCAGCTTTAATGGGGCATCCCCTCCGGGCATAGGTTTTGGGTGGGTCGCTTTTCCAAATAATTTTTTTTTCCGCCAGCAAAAAGGGGAAACGTAAAAGGTTGAGACTGGGTGGCATGGAAATCCCTGAGTCTACATTTCAAAAGAATAACATATTTCATTTAAAAAAACCATTAGGGCACTTTTTTCAGTCCCATTTTCCTGATTATCTTTCATCCAACAAAACAGAGACAGAAAAGTATACTTCCCTCAGAATTACCTGTTTGACAGCTGAGTAGAGGAAAAATACCAATTTTGAAATATGACTTCTTAGCGTAGATTATTGGAGAGAAGTATTTTAAAATGTATTCTCCACCCTTAAAAAAGGGACACAAGAAAAGATTTCAAGTTAGGCACACATAGAATCATAGAGGTAATGATTTTGATAAAAAGCAAGACTTTCAACCCCATATGTCATGTATTCAATATTTCAATGGGGACGTACTTTAAATACGTGTTTCCCATTTCGCAAGAAATGTATGAATGAATCATTATCCAAGGTAATAGAGCGCCGAAGGCGCGAAAATAGCGAGTTTGTTTGCCCGAAGGGCAAACAAACTCACTAGTATATAATACTCAGTTTCCCGAATCACTTAACCACGTAGGAGAAATCGTGAGGGAGAGAGGGATCTCATATTGATTGTCATCGTGTAAAACCTTGCACAGAAAACATAATTTGTTAATTGATTGATTAATTAAAAAGTTAATTCATTGATTTCCTTGATGCTGCCGGTTAAGTGCTCTCTATTGAATCGAATAGGCACTCTCTTTGATCTCAACAATCCCCTTCACATCTGATTGCCAAATCCATTTTACTTAGTGCTAATTAGCAATTATCCATGAGGGAAAGACTTCTGACCTGCCGAATGGTGCATGTGATATATCAATCGCAAGCTCTTGATGAGTAGATTGCGTTAGTGCACATTTTATCTGCGAAAGATGAGAAAGGAAGCAGTAATTTTAATGTGTAGTCACATGGACGGAGGGCGAATCTGCCCGTTTTCGGTGGAACAGAATCCCTTATGAGTGGTTATAGGAAAAATGATAGTATGTCCTGGGTTCGGTAGGGTACTGTTAGCGCACCGAACTGAGAGACCTGAGCCCCATGTTAAAGTCCCATTGCTCTCCTGGGCCATTTTTGTCCAGTCCCGTCGTCCTCTCCTACCTCCGGTCCCATTACCGTTGGAAAAGAGTTCCGACCCGTGGAATGGTGCATGAGACATATCAATCGCAAACTCGTGATGAGTAGATTGCGATGGTGCATATTTTAGCTGTGATAGATGAGAAAAAAACAGTAATTTTAATATGGAATCGTATTTGAACGGAGGGCAAGTCTGCCATTTTTCATTGGAACAGAAACCCTTATTTGGGATGATAAGGAATGGCATGATATGTGCAGCGTTCGTTGGTTCAAGGGTAGCGCAACGGACCAAAAATAAAGTAGCCCGGGATCAAGTCCTTCCCATGCCATGCACTTTTTTTCTTCCAATCACGGCAGCCTCAGCTACCTTCGGTCCTCATGACATATGTCCCAAAGAAACACTCTACCCTCAAATTTTTTCACGCAGAGATTTTGCGTTTTTGCTACAAACCCTAGCTAACTAACCTCAGAGAAAACAGTATGGAGGCACATTAAGTGAGCCTCATTCATTCCATGTTTGGCCGAACGAGCGAAAAAGTCAGCCAAATTTGAGATACGGCAGTTGGATCAGAAAATAATCGTGGCCAGATGTCTTTTCTAATCCAACTGAACCATAATTTCCGAAAAACATGCCGAGTTCCTCCCTCTTTGGCCTTGGACCGAACTGGAGGAAAAATACAACGAAGACTAGAACAGAAGGACGTAAGAACATCCGACTCGAGCACCAAGCACATGCCTGGGAAAAACATAGCATAGGTAGCAGACACTATTCCCTGGGCGGGGCGCCGAACATCCCTCTTCTTGAATGCCCAAGTAAAACATAACCATTACATGAGCACATTGATATGACACACTCATGCCTCAACTCTTTCAGCTGAAGCATATATCCCTGTATCATATTTATATAGTATTATCATGTGATAATACTGTATTTTGCAACATTCCACGGGTGGTCCACTCCACCACATGTCACTACTTTCCCGCAGTCACTTTTAGCGGATGGAGAGGAAGATCCTCTGATAGGGTATTCGCCTGCACCAAACAAGAAACTTGATTGCCAACCGAGCTGGCCGCCAAATCCGCGTGTCAGATTGATCCAATTGAGTTTATCCGCACCCCGTGTCCAGCTTAAAAACATCCCTTCTATCCAGGGCCTGGGTGTTCTAAACGTCAATTGCGTGCCTCACTTGAATGCTACATAGCTGGTATGATTTGCATATATCCAGTTGAGGGTTCCCTGATGACGCGAGTTATCCCCTATTATTCATCCAAAGTATGGCACTTTGACATTCGAAAATTACCCCTTTCATAATTTATTTTCTCTTACTGCTAATAACAAATTAGACCTGAGTTATTGATGTATTTTGAAACGTTGTTACTAGCGGATCCGGCGAGAAGGGGGTATGGTCTAGTTTAATATACTCTCTTCGCCAAAACTCGGGGACAAGAACAACTGAACGTTTTTCCATGCGAAGTGTACAGACATCACAGCCCGCACTCACTCTAAAACTTGTTTGCCGATCGAGCCTGTACAAAGCCTCCATAGGCCTCTAAGCTTGAGAATTCCAAGTCTCCCATGAAGTATTCGCTCGCACCCGACTAGGCATTGTCGGCTGAGGATGTTGTTGCTATGGCTGCTGACAATTATATTCATTTCATAAATTTGTAATGATACCAGTCCTGTCGCCGGTTTATGACAATGTTGCACATAAGTCTCCAGCATTTAGTTAGTGCTGTATATATATATTTTTTAAAGTTGTATATTGCCCTCAAAATGCCACAAAATATATGGGAAACTTGAAACCGTTCTGCAACGCGATATACGGAATTGAAAATTAATGGATATGTTTTGCAATCCTGTGATTAAGGGATCCTATAGAGGACAGTCCCATCTACTATGAGACTGTCCAGTATGCGGTTCCATGTCACTTCTTCGAAAATCACTTCTCCGCCACTTCGACTGGATGATTCTTCTACTAGACGTTTCGACGAAAGGCTTTCAAAGATTCGTCCAGTCGAAGAAGTGTCCAACGAAGATGAGGTGTCCTGTTCCTTTGTCCAGTCTTAGGATACCGAAAGATATACATCTCTCAGCACCCTCAAATAATAATTTTGTAGAGTGACTGACGGACACTAAAAACTCTGACAATGTTCTAGAGACGTTAGAATTCTGGAAATTGGTATAAAAGTAGCTATTGCGAATAAAAATCCCACTTCGGAGATACATGCCTTGGAGGCACCCATTTCTGGAGAAATGTTTTCCTAGAGATTTATTTGCTTCAGCCAGAAATATTGGAAAACTGAAACTTGATATGAACGTACCTACCGAGAAATCCTCAGGAAAAAGGAAAAGTTTCAGATGCATGTCTGGGGGCATGTTTACCAGGGGTAATGCTTTCAACTAATTGTTTTCGAATTTCTGTCCAATCGTGAATTGAACAGATACCGAAAGGTAAAACTTACAACGCGCATATATGAAATTGTTGAGTTCAGGAATAATTCATATTTTGTGGTGCATCCCCTCAGGGCATAGCTTTTGGCTGGTTTGGCTTTCCGAAACACATTTTTCACCAGTGAAACGGTCAAAAGTATGCGTTTGAAACGTTGTTGGATTGCAGTTCTCCAACTATTGATTACAGAAAAAAAAACTTTAGGTGAATTTTGTCCCGGGACTTTTTTTTCAAGAGTCCTATGTGCCCGAATCTTTTGAGGGCGAAGTTTTGACATTTGGGGTGAAGTATATTGTGGGTTGCTGAGAAAAGAATGGGTTCTGCATTTGAAATATGTCCTCATGAGGCAGATTATGTATGTACCTCCAAAGTCAGTTTTTTTCTGAACTCTACACCCCAACAGCTACATGTGTGCCAAGTTTCATATTTCTAACCCTTCATAGAACCTGTCATAGATCCTTAGAAGTCTCAAATGCATGGTTTCTACTGGAGTGGACGTTAATATATTCACCTTTACATTCGCAACAATGTGTTTGAAATATGCGATTAATGAAAAATCGCTTCGTTTAACATTTTTTCACTGAAAAATTAATAATTACCACATTCAAATCACCAGAACAATTATTATTGATTTAAAAATAATGAATTGTCAGTCTTTTCTTTCCATGGTGGGTGTAACGCGTCACATATTCTTCTTTACAATGACTATTTCCCACAACAGTTATTCCATATTAATAGCATCCAATGGACATCTGTGCACAGAAGTTGAAAGCATGCACTAGTGTCATAAAAATGAAGCCACCTCTGGGCCCATTCGTAGTTAACGACGCGCCCACTACAGTGGACTCTAGCCGTGAAAAGGTTAACTTAAGGTAACCTAACGAAAACCGAAATGCCACCTCCTAAAGCCACGTCAAGAATCCTGGCACGGTCATGAAGATTCATATTCTCCAAAATCAGACAGGCACATACCTCCTAGACCCATCTTGATTAAATTGAAAAAAATTCTCACTCAAATCATCGCAAAGGGGAACACGGCAAAATTCCATCTTCACACCGTCACCGTCGACAAAGCACCAGGGCCCAGCCTTCGATGTTGGGTTCCGGCAGAAGTTCTTGTGCCAGGACGGGTCCTGGTTCAGGAAGTGCTCCTCGTAGGACAAGATATCAATGAACCCTGCATCCAAGGAATCATAAGATGAAGTCACTTGCTCGGAATCCCACCTGAGGCATGATTTCCCCGTTTCTGTCACGTTTGTGGTCCCGATGTACTCCTTCCCACGCTCCGACAGGGAGCATTCAGGATAAACAGCCGCTAATATGAAAATAGGCATCAAACACTTGATGCTCTCCCTCAAAACCATAATTTCACGTATTCGTTAAGATACATGAGATCGAAGTATAGTAATCCATTGCAGTTCGATTAAGATCATCGTATAATCTCTTGCAAAGGAATCATAGTTCGAAAAATAGTAAGCTATTTCGATCAGGTGATTGCTACAGAACTCCTCACACTCGGGCATACAGAAAAACGGAGTGATTGATGCATTGTGCATTTGCCTTCGGCCTTCCACACTATCCAGACCCTTCTCGGCATGCTCTCAATCATGTCAAAGCATCTTCGAACTGAAATGGTACTGGAACCATTGAGAAGCCAGCCGCGAGGCATGTTTCAGATTATTGTCCTGGCATTACAACACCTTTCCCACTAAGAGCACTTAATACTCCATTGGCGAGAGCAATTCATCCTCGAGGGTGCTTGTAAACGGCTTGGCATCCATTATTCTTTCTATTTGAGTCCCATATCTGATTCCCTTGGTCGTCACGTGGCCACAACATATATGACAGCTTCCACCATACTTGATGGTCCCCTTTACATGCGACTCTGAAAGGGCCTAGCCGGGCTGTTTCCATTTCCGATCACGCCCATTCAACTTCATGAAACTGATTTTGGTCTAGTCTGATCGAATTAAACGTTCCCCGTCCTTTTTGGTTCAGTTTTGGGGCCGAAGGGCAAATCCCAGCTGGTGTAGGAGCCCTAACAGAGCAGTCTGTGACGAGAACAGGGAAGTATGACGCAGGGAGGCAGATATTTTGGGGTTGTGGAACAACCAAGGGAGTATGGCTGTCAAATAGAAGGAGTACAGATGTCAAGCCGTATATCAGCAACCTCGAGGACAAATTGTTCCCGACGATGGAGAATTACCTGCTCGAAGTGGAAGATGTGGTGTTACGGCAGGACAATGATCTGAAACACACCTTGCGGCTTGCTCGCCTATGGTTCCAGGACGACGGAGTCAAAGTCCTAGAATGACCAGAACAGTCGTCAGACCTCAATCCAGTGGCAAACATGTGGCAATACTTGAATCGGGGGCTGGCAGGGTACGAGAATGAGGCAGTCAGAACACAAGAGTTGTGGCACTTGGTCAGGACCAAATAGGATATCATTTCAGTTTCATGATGTTTCGACATGATCGAGAGCATCCCTAGAAGGGCTCAGGCAGTGTTGAAGGTCAAAGGCAAATGGACAATGTATCAATATTAATAACTTCGCTTTTCGGTATGCCTGAGTGTGGGGGGAGAAAACTATGACAATGACCTGGTTGGCTTCGAATAGCTGCAGCTCAGCCAATAAGAGGCCAGTTCACACGGCAATAGCACCAATCGAAAGCGTGAAAGCAGTAGTAGGACTGCCTGACCTTAAAATTAAATTGTACACCGCATACTCAAGTTATGAGTTATCAAGTGACACTGTGCCAAGCATCGACACGCTTCAGGAGTGTGCAACAAAACTCAAACGCTTAGGCTAAAGGTATCGGCTACTAGTTGAATTTGCTGTCGGGTGAATGAACTTATCTTCCAGTAGTTGCTCTACTTTATGAAACATGTTGTAGTGCTAATTTCCGACGAGCCTTTCTATCGTATGAGTAAATATGAGCATGAAATCTGAGCGCTCTCAGATATTACATATGAAGAACTCGCCTTTCAGTTGTCGGGTACCTCCATGAAAATGATTCCATAGAACTTAGGGTAACCTATATTTAGGGTAGGAGCTTCTTCAGCAATATGTTAATTGTTGGAAATGTCCCACTAGTTCCGACTGATTATCTCCTAAGCAAATACATGAACGCGTGTGCGGTTTAACTCTGGAAATTCACGGGTTGACGCGAGAGTCGAACAATACGTCAAACTGATTTACGCATGTACGAGAGAGACTTGGAAAGAATCAGCGTGCAGCTTCCAAGGAGTGGATTGCACAGCATCTCCTACAATGGATTTGAAGACAAATCCCATAATTTATTGACTATAATTACCATCATTTATGGATGCCCTGTTACTTTTTATTCCTGTTAGCTGGCGATTGGAAAAGCATGATTGTACAAACAGAGATTTAATGCTGATGTGGGTATTGCAGCATATTGTAGACTACATTGGCCATGAAATGTCACCCAGAAAAGTTGCAAATTACCGCCCAACCCTAATAATTTTATAAAAACTTGGAATGCAGGGCTTTGCGAAACACAAACCCGGATGTGTCACATGTCAGACTTGTCGGGTCAGTAGGTCAAATACTACAGGGTGGTCAATAGTTTGTGTCACTTACTAGTATCCGATTTTTAAAAGCCATTAACTCAAGAACTATTTATAATAGAACCGTAATTAAACATGTCAATGTAACGGTTGATCATAAAACACGCGAATAGATCCGGATACGTTAATCACAAGGGCTGTTTCCGCTGACTGTACAAAAAACGGCGTTAGAGGGAGGAATTTTTTCGTTTGAGTTTCGGAGCGCATCGGTTCGACTCTGACCGGAGTCGTTCGAGTCAAATTGAAATATCCGCGATTACGGTGTGTTGAATTTCGAGGGGACCTGTACAACCTTTTTTCGTCACAGAAAATTAATTCCTACCATGGCTTGACCCTTAAAAGCAGTTAGTCACAGAGGGGCGAAACAATGGGCTGTTCTAATGGGCTGTTCAATTATGGACACTGAAAAACAGGATGTGATAATCGGACAGAAAAATACAGAGAGACCCATTTAAATGTTGATCCTCTCGGCACTCGGCACCCGGCCGTACGTCAGTGACGGCGAAGGTTACTGGTTTTCAAATTTTCATTCTCAGCATTTTTCCAGCGCTTCTGAATGTAATGGGCACATAAGAAGACACATTATTTTTAACGGCGAAATACTAGTCTGTGTTGGAACCCCCTTTCAACCATTTGACAGGAAATGATTCTGTTCTTTAATAAAGCCTTCTGCAAATAATGGACGAGTAATGAACGGCACTCGAACTTCTGTGAAGCAGTTGCGCAGTTCGCATGTTTCTCAGTTTTCTCATGAGATTCTCAGTCAAAGCATGTATTTTGAAAGATTGACATATTTGCAAGGTATGACCGGAGAAGCTCAAGTTGGCATCGCACATCCTTGTCCTGAAAGGAAGTGTCTCAGACATGATCATGCAGGAGAGAGCAAGTAGCATTGTGTTGGAATGACCCGTCATTGAACCTTGAAGGGCAGTTGAATATGAATGTTGCACCTGGAGGAGCAGGGTATTTCCCATCCCAGTCTTTGTAGGTCATATTCACAGTCATGTTCTCCATCATGTTCACTAATGCATGAAGCTGCCATGAGAGGAGAAATACATTAGAAATTAGTATATTTGTAGGGACCCTATCCGGCCGAAATCGCTTCCTTCCTACATAGTACCAGGTATTATCATGACTAGGAAGCACCGCCGAGGGAGCGGCAAGAGCCAGAATCCACCCTTACGGAAATGTCCTATAGGAAACCTATGGTTATTTCTTATTAGAAACCTATAGACTTTCCTATAGGTTTTTGAAACACGAAAAACCTATAAGATCCCTATAGGGTCTTATAGGTCTCTTGACCTATAGGATTTGGGGAGGATATTTTGGGTTTCGAAACCCAGGCATTACGACGAAAAGGCGACCGGGGTTAATATTGGCGCAGCATTTTAGTGTAAATGAAAAACCGATTACGGGTTTTTCCATGGTAGGGATACATCCATTATTATTACCAGTACTGCGGCGGTCTGCATAATTTATGACCCCGCCCCGCATGCGTCGCTGGATTGTACATCTACTTCCTTCGGTAGGAAGAAGTGGTATTCTTCTCTCAACCTAAGGAAATAGAAGACATAACATGCGAGCACGTCTCCTTACTAAAACTCCATTTGTATAGAGTCTACTCAGTTTCGTACGTGGCCTTCAAAAAGAATAAGGGCATATGTATTCACAGGATTCCATGATTATATCTGGAAGATGGGCATGACAAATAAGGAACAGTCAAAGTTAATTGATTGCTACAATGAGGCAAGGCGAGACATTAGGGGACGTACAAAACTCTCTTCCGAGATATGTTTCCTTGGGTAAGGGGAGGGCACTTTTGTGCCCTTTGAGAAGTGTGAGAACCCAATAATTCCATCTAGTGGCCTAGAGGAGAACTTCAAACGGAACCCTATAGGCCTATAGGGTTCCGTATAAGCCCAATAGGGAACCCGTTAGGTTCTATAGTGGGATCTATAGGTCCCAAACTGAACTCTAAGGGGCATATAGGATCCTATAGGATTCCTATAAGATTCCTGTAGGATTCCTATAGGATTCCTATATCAGGTTGTAAAGGTGAAATTTAGACATTTTCCAGAAAACAATTTATTGACAATTAACTCAACAACGACTAGAGTTCAGTCTTGCAGGTAATCACCATCAATATCAATCACATCTCGCCACTTTTGCTGCAAACTTTCAATCCCGTGAGCATAGAATGACTGGGGCTTTTGGTAATTGTATAATATAACTGCGCGCGCGAATTCGGTATGCTCAATGCGATATATATGTTCCTCGAGGTCTTTAATGCAATTTATGACAGTTCCTTTCTTGTGCAAATTCTTAAGTTTGGAATTATCGAAGATTTACTCCGCATCTTAATCAATAATAAAACCCCGTCTCACACAACATTGTAGCAGCTGCCGTCTATCTCTGAGATGTTACTATCTGTCTCCGTATTATCTCATTGAAGAACGTAATTAAATTTAGTCGCAATATTCAGACTAACGTTCCATCAGCTTTTGTGGGTTTTCACTAAACCCAAGCGCACTCTAACCTTAGAGAACTAAAGATGAACACACACTGAGTGAGCCGCATTCCTTCTATGTTGGGCCGAAAGAGTGAGAAAGTCAAGCAATTTTGGGGGATGATGGGTCAATTGGGTTAGAAAATAATCGCGGCCTTCGGCCGCGACCCTTTCCTAACCCAACTGAACCATCATCCCCCAGAATTGCTTGACTTTCTCACTCTTTGGCCTTTAACACCGAATCAATATTAAGACTGTCTCCAGGAGAGAACAGCATCAGGAATTTAAGTATGTAAAAACCAAATGCAACCTAACCTAACCTAACCTAACCCATATTAGTCCTCCATATTTGACGAATGGTTGAGAATTTCCGTTTCAAGGATTGCTTGCAATGTTAAAAGAGACACCTAGAATTTCCCTGCTGCTAAATACGACAGGGGCCGATACAAATATTGATTTAAAAAAAGACAAAAAGTTCGAAAATTGCCAAACTTATTAGTTTGCACAAGTAATGACTTATCACAAATGATATTAAAACCCACGGAGGACATACAAATTTAATGTAAAATATCGAACCTGCGCGCGATGTTATATTATACTAATACCCTTTATATTTCTCTGGAAATCCTGGTCTGACTTCCTGTCACAAATTTGCATCATGTTCATCACAATGATAGCCTCAGATGTTGAACATCCTGAACAGTATCTCATAAGTGATGATTGAATGTTCTCATAAAATAAATCTCTGAAATGCTCACATGGAGGTGGACAATGGATGGTATTCTTGTCAGAGAATGTGGTGTACCATGCATCGGGTCGCATTGAGGCGCAGGTGGCCATGTGTTCCTTATGGCCGTCAGTGAATCCTCGTGGGTGTTTGCATTTGAATATCACCTGACCATCCCGTGGGGCAGGATATGCACCACTCCAACCATGGAACGCTTCCTCAGTATTCTGTATCTTTGGATAGTCCGTAAGACATAGGACTGCAGAAAGGGAAAAGTCAGGAGGAAAAAAAACGAAATTAGAGATATCCATTTTCGACACTGTGACTACAGCGCATATGAAGCTAATGTTTCGGGTTGAGTTATGTCGTCTAGGTTTCGTATCGTGAGGACGTGTTCGAAGCTAACATCGTGGTTTTCACAGCTTGACAAATGTGAAATTTGGTGTTGTTCTTTTTCAAATGTTGATTTCAGAGTAAATCCAACAATTAGGGTATGGCACCCCCTATGTTCTTTTTGGGGTGTGGGTAGATGTGGTAAACAATGTCCTGAAGGACAACGATTGCCTATTGTTGCGCTAACGGAGGTTTTGGATGAGGAAAAAGTTCTGAGGAGACCTTCTTTGAGGGGAAACGAAAAATCTTCAATTCTTTGATGTTGCTAACATATGTTTGGCGATAAGGTTACACAACCAAAATAAATGTGACGCCCCAAAAATTGATATTACCCAAGAAAATGAAGTACGATGTACGAGGGTCGCTCGGAAAGTAATGCAACATAATTTTAAACAAAAATTATTCATGCTAGGTCCGATTTAAGATTTTCTGCGTAAATAATGAACTTTCCCGCAGAAAAATTCGCAAGTTTGACAAATACCTGCTGGGAGACACAAGCAGGAGACCCGTTCAAAATGGCTGCCACACTTCAGGTGAGTGAAAAGCAGAGGGCAGTAACTGAATTCCTCGGTTGGGATGGTGTAAATCTTACGGATGTCCACTACCACTGGAAAGTTTCTTATGGTGACGCCTGCGTTCATGACAGCATTATCAGAGGATGGGTGAGTCGCTTCACATCTGTAGAGACGAGGGTTAAAAACAAGGCGCGATCAGGACGACCCATCATTGTCATCACTGGCGAGAGCAAGAAGAAAGTGGTTGAACGATAGGCGTATCAACCCCTGGGGTGCTATGCCAATTGATGTTTCGGACCTGGAGCCGTCCGACTACCACCTCTTCGGACCCATGAATGAAGACCACAGAGGACATCACATTCAGGATGGTGAGGACGTGAAGAATGCAGTTTGATGGTGACTTCGTCACCTGGGCGAGAGCTTCTATCGGGATAGAATTCATGCCTTTGTACAACGTTTAGAAAAGTGCATTACCCGTAATGGTGACTATATCGAAAAATAGGTGGTTCATTGCAAAACCCTGGTGAACATTACTTCTCAATTTCATGTAATTATGTTCAATACAGAGTGAGAAAAAATAAATGTGCATTACTCTCCGAGCGATCCTCGTATATTGGGAGGGGGTGGGCCGAAAATGGATGCTTCACATAGATCATCACTACCTTAGATGGTCGAGTTCTGAATGTGCGACTATTGCGAGTTGCGAATTTCATTGCCCTTGGCAAGCACACTCATAATCGACATGCTCCTCACCATCAAATTCTCCCTTCATGACACTCACATTGAACAAATGCCTGGTACCCCTCAGAGTTGACGATATGGCTCTTGCTTTTGCGGATCTGCTGGCATGATCCATCAGCTTCCCTGAAGTTGAATGCATGACAGTGATGAGATTCTTTGTGCTTCATGCACGAGATACTGCAGTCTGAAATGGTCATCCCGATAATTTCTTTCGAGACGTTTCCATATCGTTGCCCTTCAAATACGGCCCAGTATGTGAGAACTTCGACCGATCCATTCCGAAGCAGGCAGGAAAACACGGCCAACAGCAAGTAATGCCCCGGCTCCCTGAATCAGCATTTAATCTTAATTTAAAAATTTATAAATTATAAGGAGAATATCATTTCATTGATTTTTAGTGATGCTATTTTCATTCAAAATCAATGGGAAGATGAAGATTCATGAATTCCTGTTTACTCAGGATTTAAGTAAATATATTTTCGTTTATATTTATACTGATTCCAGCATGAGTAGAATGAAATGAGGCCGTGCATTGCCAGAGCGATTCAAATTTATTGACCTCATTGACAAAGAGCAAGCAATAGGCGTGTTTATTCAACCCTCTCCCGCACGTAAAGTAATAGGTCGTAGCCATACTTGTAGACTGCATGATAGCTCCATCTATGAGGCAAACTGGAATCTCATTAGTTATGAAGATGCGAATTTTTATAACGATTTCACGACAAACAAGATTTGACTTTCTGTTGAAATAAATGGGTCATAATGGCAGAAAAAGTTGGTTCAATTAGATTTAGACAAAGTCTGGGCAAACCAGAAGGAAATAAATCAGATTTCCAAGTACGTACAAGGGCGGTCAGAAAGCAAGTTTACATGGCGTATGATCTCGCAACTAAAGGTCCTACACTCACTGTGGTTATGTCGGACGGATTTGTTACTCATTGTTGGTAACACTGGTCGCCGTTTCGCCCGCCATCTGCCGCTTTTTGTTTGTACGAGTCAGTTGAACATGGCTACTCGACTGGAGCAGTGGTCCAAGAACGAAGCTGTGATTCCGTTTTTGAATGCAAAAAAATGGGTCGGCGGCAGAAATTCATCGCCAGCTCGTAGAAGTATATGGCGAAGATTATTATGCGTCGGCAGAGTGTAGCGAAATGGTGTGCGGAATTTCGTGGCGGAAGAGTCAGAACGAAGGATTGTAAAATGAGCGGCAGACCCACAACAGCAAGAACCGCTGACAACAGTACACTCGTGGAAAATACGATTCGCAACAAACGGAAGGGTTAAGCAACATAACTTGAATTTGTCTCATGGAACACTCTTCAACATCATTCAGGACTTAGGGTTTAACAAAGTGTGTGCACGTTGGGTGCCACGAGCACTAACTGAAGACGGCAAGAAACAAGGAATGGCTTGTGCTCTGTCATTTCTGCAATGATTTTGTCAGTGGTCAAGCATTTCTCAAGCGCATTGTCACAGGTAGCGAGAAACGGGTTCATCACCATACCCAGAAGAAAAAACGTGCCAGCATGGAAAGGAAACACCCCGGTTCTCCACGATAAAACAGTTCAAGATTTTGAGGCCCGCTGGCACACTGATGTGGCGACTTTTTTTGGGTCCACAAAGGCGTTTTGCTCATAGAAATGATGCAACATGGTAAAACAATAAATGCGGCGACTTATTGTGCAACACTGACAATTTTACGCACGGCCATCAAACGAAAACGTCCCGGGATTCTCGAGAAATGTGTTCTGCTTCTGCACGACAATCACGGCAGCACTAAGCCTTGACAACCCAACAACATTTGCAGTATTTCCAGTGGGAGATATGAGAGCATCTTGTGTATAGCCCCGACCTGGCACCTGGCGATTACCATCTTTTTCTAGTGCTGAAGGAACATCTTGGGAGCCACATATTTCTAAGTGATGACGACATGGAAATAGCAGTGAAACGATGGCTGAGCGAAAAGAACATGGACTTCTATTGAAAGGGAATAGAGAAACTATTCCCACAATATGATAAGTCTCTCAATCTTGGCAGAGACTATGTCGAAAAGAAGTAGGATGATAGTAGAATTACACTAAGTTATTCATATATGTTTTGGGATAAAAAATTTTCGAAGCATAAGCCACGTAAACTTACTTTCTGACCCACCCCCTAGAACATTTGACTCATGTACACACTCATACACGCTCCTACCCATACAAGCTAACACCTCGGTGCCAAAAAAATATCCCAGAAAAAGGTGTATACATTTCCATAATTTCCCCCATATCTAAATTTGATATGAGATGATAGTTTCATTTCCTAACTTGTATAAATCTTCAACTTTTCGAGAAATAACATTTGAACCAGATTCAATTGTAGATATGTAGGTATGTAATTTTCATATGTATTTATGGTTGAATGCTTCGAGAACTGTTACATGGGCTCCATGCTCAATGTTTGGTTCCCGGACTCATGCTTGAACATTCTAGTCTCTCGAATGTGAATCACGTTGGTGAGTGTGAGTCGAAGAATTAATAATACTTGAAATGAAACTGTTTTCACTCTCTCCTCATGCTGAAGTACGAAAGCGAGATTGCCTGGGAACGAAACCTCTAAATTAGACTATAGACAAACTGTCATCATCTACCTTTCTCTGATAGCCTCGAATTCTTGCCGAGATAAATCGCTTATACGGCATTGATAACATTATTAGCGAAGCCATCATTTTACTCTGGAGAGGATAACGAACTACCGTTTCGCATTATGCTCATTACTTCAATATATAAATATCTGCCATCTCGAGAGTTTACTATTATGAATTGTATATGGTAATTCCCAGGCTAAGGCCTGAGTAGGTAGGAACCATATTCCTGACATTACTGGTTCGCCTCGGTACCAAGTATGTGCGAGCCACATCCTGTTCCATTCGTATTCTCTTAGAATTTTGAGTTTTTGGTGGGGGAGGTTCGTGCCAGTTCAAGTTCTAGGATGGAGTATCACCACACCGAGTCTGATTAATGGATTTATTATAATAATTCAATCAATTTCAATGAAGAAAAGAGAACACAAAATAAATATGATATACCTAGGTATATACCCGTAGAGGATAATTCCAAAAGAAAAGGAACAAAAAGTAAAAGGAACCCTAATGAACAGAAAAAGAAACTGTCCGTCTCAGATACAAATAAATGATATGATTTTGAGTCTTTACGGATCTTAGACAACGATTTGCCCAGGCTTAATCCCTCACCTAATCAATCTCCGTAGCACCTAACTCGGAAACAAATAAGGCTCGAAAGGAGCTCACGTATCCTTTCCTCAGCCACTCGCCACTGAACTGGAATTTAGGTAAAGCTACGAGACCAAAGGGAAGATTTCAAATCTTTAGCTGAGGAAAAGAGGAAAATAATAGAATAATTTTGAGGGAGGAAACCACGATCAAGAGGTAGGGCCGAGTCCCCTATCAGCTCGGAACTAACTTCTCTCTCCTCGCTTTTCCTTTGACGTTGACTGCAGAGGAGGGGTTTAGTAAATTAACGACATTCTTCAATGGCTGACTAGGTTTCAGAAAGAGCCTCATTGGATGGAAGTCGAGGACAAAGTTTTTCCTTTTAATTGGTAGTCCAGTTTAGAGTCCCTTTTATGTTTTTAATAAATGGGTGTGAAAGCGAGGTACTTTCGCAAGATACTCGTCTCGACTGAGCTTTAATCGTGATTTCGGAGACTGTCAACTGACACGGATGTCAAAGCAGGTCATCCGGCAAAAATGTTAGCAATTTGCCTTCAATAAGGGGAAATTATGTCAATATTGGGATAAACAGACACTAGTTTCCCTTACAGATACAAATCCTAGGTCTAAGGATTGGATCTGAATATACATGAACAAAAGAAACGCTCAAATTTCTCAATGAATTATTTACGTACATGACAGAAAAACCAGATGACTCAAAGCCTGTTGATATATCAGGTGTGTAGCACTGTGGCGTCACAAACTGCTCTCCACTTCCCTTGGTTTCCTTCTAGTGATCAAAATTATGTATAAAAAGTAAAGATCAAATATCCCTAGGAATGACTTCTGTGTCCTAAGTGCAGCATTCCTCTGTCAACGGGATAAAAGGGTCATCCCGTCTGTCTCCCTTATTTACATTCAAGGTTTTCCTTTCTCCTTCGCAAGCTCCTACGTTATTCTTGATTACTTCATCCCGTCATCACAGTGAATCAAATTTGATAATCAAACGTGATGAAGTTGATTTAATTTTGTTACCTGGTGCACCATGTTACAGAACCTTCCTAACGTACATGTAACCATCAAGGTGAGAGACTTTTCTTTAAACCATTGGGTGCTTCAGACGCCATTCCTCAATTTTGCGATGTATCATCCAGTCGCCAGACAATTAAATTAGGGAACAACTTGGAGACACTTATTTACATTTCTGGATTCAGATGTTCAAGGCGGATGAATTTCGCTTCTTAACCTACGTGCTATTGCTTGTGAAGATATGCTTCTTATGGCCTTATATCCAGGAATCTGTCTCGAATACGGAAATAATAAATGAGGAAGCATCCGCGTCTATTACTACATTTAATGAGGCAAGGCGAAACACAGGTCGAAGTCACATAACATACCTGTGAGGGAGATTCCCGGGAAAGAGAGAATTACTATTTTATGTATTGTGAGAAACGGTAGCATCATAACTCCATCTAGTTATCCAAAGGGAACTTCACATTGCACAAACAACCTTTGTAAATGGTGTTTCACTTGCATTTATACCTTTTCTTCTGTTTAACCTCTTGAGTTAGATGAAAAAAATGTTTCTTTAAAGATCATTTCCCCTTTCATATGTTTAACCTTAGAAGGGATACATAGTTTCCTGTTCTCATGGATATTCATTTATCCGCGCAATAAATTCATAGAACTCTTCTAGTCAAATCTTTAACCATTCCAATCGAAAAGAGTGTAAATAAATATATCGCATATAAATGAGCATCCGATTAACCCTTTTAAATGGTGATTCACAGCCTTATAACCCTTGTTTACTGTTTATCCTTCACCTAGGTTAAACTTAACCTTTTCTGCTGTGTAAAGTGCGGACAGGGACACGGACGACAAGTGCAAATTTCTGTGAGATTTTGTTAATTTCTTTTTTTCGCAGGAGTCAAATGTTAAGCGTTCATTCGATGAGTCTTCAGCTTCCCCAACCTTGCCTCCGGTTTGAACAAAATGTTCAAATAATTCATCGGATTTAAGTGAATGATTCGATTAGCTAATTAGCATACTCGTACTTTCGATTAATGGGGAAATTGGGTAATGAAACATATGGGTGAGAACATAGTAGGGAAACGAAATGTATCAGGGATGCATTCAAATGTTTTTGAGGTGCCTTGGGACGACTCACCTTTGAAGCAACATTGGCGTGCCTCACCGTTTCCTCACAAGTTCTCTGTCTCGGTTCGATTAACACATCCACCTATGAGTAAATCTATGATGATGACAAAAGAAGATAATGTCACAAAGACATGGTCATGTTGTCCGTCTATATTATGAGATTTTGGATGCGTATATGGCTTTCGCGATAAGGAATACAAAAAAAGAATAAGTTGCTGCCAGAACGCCTGCAGTCGAACGTAATCGTACGAACAGTAGGGTAAGAGCCCTACTGTTCGTATAATTCCGGTCTCCGCCGGTCTCCAGTCATTGGTCAGTGAGGCTTAAATCCATAATAATTAGTTAATCTGACCATTTTCAAGCATTCTATGAACATATTCCCATACGAGGAACCATTATTAGTGTTTCCTGGGGTGCTCACAGTGTCCACTTCCTATAGGAGTCGTATTAGCGCGGCCAAGAACTGTGTCTTAAGTGGCCAAAAACAGGGGTGTTTACCTTGTTACTCTCGAGGGAAAACAATCACATCCAATGTCAAATTTCAATTAAAGTCATATTCCGGAGAGCAGAGAAGGGGTTAAAACAAGATTCCACTCTCTCGCACGCATATGTCCAAGCAAGTAACAGGAGCGGAACGTTTATTCGATAGTTTTGTATTTTAAAATATCGGATCGCCACCAGATCTTTGCCACAGACAATTATGCTCGCCGAATACCCCATTTTAATCGAGAGGGACTGATGGGGAGGGACTAAAATTACATACGGGACGAAATGACACCGGTCGAGGTGAAGGATCTTTTTCAGGTCTGATGTCTTCTAAAGGCGAGACTTGGTGCAGCTGGCCTGAAACTTTGAATTTAACGTTCGCGGTTTCGGCAATAGAACGCGCGACTTCGAAGATTTACTAGCATTAATGAGTGGAGGACGACAAAGTATGGAAAAATGGTGAAGCAGAAAGGAATAATATCGATGGGATGAACTCCGTGGTCACCACTTTGGATTGAATGAATTTCACAAAACGGCCACTCGAATTGCGCGGTTACAGGTATTGGAAAAATTTCAGTCGCCAGTCTACCGAGAGAAGAGCCACGTCCCTGGATGACAATTCTTAATTTTGAGGCGTTGTAGTTTAGTAGGGATGTCAATACTGGACGGGGAATACCGGACGTCAGGTAATTCCGAAAAAACGCGAAATATCCAATTTCGAATGCGCATCACAACCAGTCACTTGTGCTGTTGCACCTACCTATCAACAACTGTCATAATCTGACCTGAAAGTTTTTCTGACTTGAACAGCCTTCAGAAATAAGGAATATCTTTATTTTGATCTCAATTGATGTGAGAAACTGCTCGACTTGTGTTGCATCTGAATTGACCGGTTCGAGCAATTTCGCATGGAGAAGAGAAAATATTATGCGAAAAGTGACTAGATCCGCCATATTTGTCCTTTCGCTAGTCCGTGAGGTAGGACTTTTTGAATGTCAGTGTTGCGCGGTAAATCCGGACTGGCGAAGGACTGAAAATTGAAAGTTCGGATTTACGATATTCCCTGTGTGAGAATTGGGCAAATGAAAAATGTACCGACGGAATTCCCTGCACTTCCAATGGATACGTGTTCAACTTTTGTCAATAAATAACAATATAGGCACTGCTCGGATTTTACCCCAGCTACTGGGGTAAATCCGAAAAAACCCATTTTTGAAAAATATTTATTCTTCTATAAACTCATGTCAGATGCCAATGTTTAGGTCTTCGATTCTCAAACTGCAACTCTTTACCAAGCAGAAACTGATTTAAAATACCGCTCACTTTACTATTCCTGGTCTACAAAGCAAAGTTTCCGTAAGTATTCGATACTACCCGACTCTCCCCTACTGTTGACATGAGATCCTTACTAACCCAAAACAATGTGAGGCATTGTGGGATATTGCCTTAAGCGAAATGACTGAATAACGGGCACTCACGTGATAAAAAGGATTTCTGAGTCTCAAAAGCTAACGTATCATACATGTGTTAAGAACAAAACCTGCTGGGATCAGACCGACTCCTTATGAGGATTATTCCTTTAAGAGAAGAGTAGGGGGGAACAAGACAGTGACAGAAGGGAGAGGGCAAAAAAAGACTCAGGGAGACAAATAACGGAAAGCCCAAAAAAGTATCGCAATACATGTTTGACTAACGGTCTATGGCCACAATTGCGACCTTCAACCCATACAAATTCTTCTTTGTCATAGCTCATCAACTAAGAGTAGTCTCAGCCTGGTTCCTACTGCCAAACTTTGATATACAGTTCATGATGGAAGATATCTGCACGAAAGATATGCTGAGGCACAGAGTGTTACATCTGCCACTATGCGAAAGTTCCAACCAAAATTACTTCAACATAAGTAAAATGAATAAAAATTGAAGGAACCATGAAATATCAGGAAACGGGAAACGCATGGGAACGAAGCGGAAAGTTCATATCGTAACGTAAAAAAATAGTCCCGACGAACGGACTTGACAAACAAAAGAAGTGCTTCTTTGAGGACCACATCGTCGTTAACGGTGGCAGCATCAGTTTTCCCCTGCGTTGGTTCATCGATAACCTGAATCTTCCGCGAAAACTCTTGAGAGAACTCGCGAGCAGGCAAAGTACTAATGCGAAACATGGATACTGGCTCCGTAAGTATTAATAGTTACCCGACTTGTTCCTCAAATTTCTTAATAGTCGTACCATAGGTAAGCTCGATAGGGAATTGAGGTTGGCAAAGAGGGGACGGTATGATGTAAAACTCTAGGCAGCAAGTGAACGTAGACACGATGCGCACCCGTCATCACTTCAACTATTAATACTATGGGTGTTCGAATGAAATGGGGACTTTTAGTCCCCTCTCTAAGAATAAGAGTAACAGCCATTACCCCCTTTTAATTTAAACTCCCCTAGTATTAAGACATTTGCAGTCAGATCTCTCACGATCATAGGCGTGTCCTTGCAAAGTTCGTTCCCAATCATGCGATTCCGTATACGCATCAGGATATATCCAATTTTTGGGATTAGGACGTGCAGGAAGAGACCCTGAGTACTGAGATTGTTCAAGAATTCAAACAGAAAGGTGGCCTGCAGATCGGTGTCATCACCACCATAATTATTCTTCACAATTTTGGTACTGGGCTGTGAGCACAATTTGCCTTCCTTTCCAATCGGAAAGACACGACCTCATTGATCAAACTGGAGTGCTCATTCCTGGGACACAGGATGAGCGAGTTTGCTTCTCACTTTTGCATCGCAGAACCTATGTCGTTGCCCAAACAGCTCGTTCACTTTATTATCTCCAATATAATCGCCCAGTAAACCCACGATGAGCTCATATGGATCGCCCAGTAGACTTCACCGGATTTTTAGAAACAGCAAGGAAAATTACTGATAATGTTAACAATTGTTGCACCGAGAGGAAGAGGACGCGTTTGTGCTCTTGTACTATTAAACTCACAAAATTTTCGAGCGTTTTCATCTTCCCCATCCGTGGAAACTCCAATGGGTTCGAATGGAACACCGTAACATGATCATGACAACGACCTTGCCGAAGTTTACTATTCTCCGTTTTGAAATGAATTACCAGGCAGTCCCCAACAAAGCTTTCAACATGCATACTGTCGCGATGAAACGGCTGGAATGACGTTGAACGTCCTAACCAACGCAAAAACTCGAATAGGGTTAAATGTTCCCCGTGTACATGCGCTGCTCACCACGCAGCGTTAACAGCCTGATATTGCTCTGCAATTAATGCACCTCTCCTCGCATCATTGATATTGTAACGGCCCAGCCGGCGCGACACCCAGTGATTGGCCTGGCAGAACTGCCGGTATGCGAAGGAAGAGCTCTCTATGAGTCGCCCAGGGAGACCACAGTGTATGCATGACCCCCTAGGTGTCACGCCTGACCTCTGACCCTTGACCCCAATCGAGAGATCTGTCTTAATAACTCTCTTTATGTCTTTTGTTCTCAGTCACCTCTCTTTCCATTTCCGTCTGACACTCACAGACTAGAGGCATAGTTATACTCACATTTTAATCCAGTAACTCGGCGTCCAAACAGCAAGAAATGATAGTCTGTACCACAAGATCGACACGCCTGAGGAGTGAGGTTCTCCCCCTTTTCTCAATCAGGAAGAGAGAGAAGAGAGCTGATTACAGCCCTTGTACTTTGTAATCTTTCTGCATATCATCCACGGGGGATAAGCAACTCCTGCCTTTATCCTGCAGGATTAGACATTCCTGCCGTTCTTAACCTCCTCGACCCGCGGGATTATACATTCCTGCCGTCCTTAACATTCTCGCCCTTGCGGGATAAGACACTCCTGCCGTCCCGACGTCCTGAACCTTCTTATCCCTCGGGAGTAGACGTTCCCGATCCCCTTATCCCTTTCGTCATCTACCAGGATCATTCATTGATTGATAGGCCGAGGACTATTATTTGCTAATAAACCCTGCTTTGTATCAGCCCTGACCTACAGTGTTGTGATTCCCACCACCAGTAGAGGAGAACGCACGGAACCGTAACAATATCTTCAATTTGCTCATTGATCAGTGCAGACCTACGCAGCCTCGTCGCTTCTTTTACGCGGGCGCATCATATCACACATTGTTAAGCTGTTTAGCACACCACAACCAATTTAGGTCCTGCAAAGCTTGTAAGCAAAATCAGTCGAATGGAGAAGTCACGAAATGCGCCTTGCCTATAACATGGAAAGGAAAAGGCATGCAGGTCTATCAGCTATCAAGCCTATGATCCGGAAAAGGAAAGGCATGTAAGTCCAGGGGTTACCTAGCCTATGTCCTTGAAGGGGCAACATCTGTGTGGGCCAAAGGCTACACCTAACATGAATCTCCTTAGCGTATTCTAAAATAGAATGGATGGATGGATACACATGTGTACACAAACATGAGGATCACAATCGGATCCAGAAGTTGGCGGTGCTAACCACCAATTGTTTACTGTTAGCGCCCATGCGACCTAAAAACATTGCTCCAAAGAGAATATTGAAAGCTTACTACCTCGTAGAATCCCCTCAGAACGCCGTGCCACAACACTGACGAGATACTTTCCTTCTGCGAAAGCATCTAGAGGTCATCGCGAAGGCCCTCCTACTTCTGTTCCCGAACCAGGACCATGGATACGCATTCGTCCAATCCGCATCGTCTGCGTCCTCAGATCGATCGAAATCTGCTTCGTCCAGCTATGTGGATGCACTCCATTCGCCAAAATCTGCAATCAATGCACGGTATTGATTGCACAGGAGGATAGGGAAGCGTGATTAAACGGAATTTCGGGCGTTTTGTCATTATACAAAATAACTAAAAATTCCTAATTTAGTAGCAAAAGCACATTGAAGAATGTTCTTTCGAATGCTATTCCTAACATTTCCTTCAGTAACGAACTTCGTAGGTACATGTTTATTAACGGAACATGTTGACTGCCCCTCGTACATGGCCAAGCCAGATTTCAGTCTCGTCCAAAAATGATGGAACTTTCCTGAGGAAAATATTTACAGCTGAGATCTCGCACTCTTAAGCCGAACATGAGATTTCTTGCTCTCTATGGCCTCACTGATCTTCCAGAACCGATTCTACCCCTCAGGACCGAAACCCGTTACACAACTTCCTTGGTTGAGTCCGAAGGCCTATCAAATTTAAATGATGAAAACAACAAAATGTATGTCGAACATTTAGGTTGGTAAGCGCGTTTTCTTATGCGCGTCAGGAATTCCTTGTGACGTGCATAAGAAAACGCAAGGACTGGCATTCGAATCATACACACCCCCGAGAAAGCTCGGCCGACATGTCTCGACAAGCACGAGTATGAGCAGGAACTACGTCAGTAACTCATTATTGCATGCCCAAGGTGATGACGGCAAATTTGGTGATACTACTTCATAGCAAGAGAAATCGCAACTTTCGAAAAGCGTGACACGCAAGGTATGAGGGGCAGGAGAACATCCGATATTGCAATACCATTTTTCCTGGATGGGAGGCTTCAGATGCTCCCGCTTCCGATTTCAATTGTCTTCCTGCCGAGACTGCCTCATGGTTACGTCGATGACTCAGCATCGAGATTCCAAGTAAAAACTCCAAGCGACTTCCCAAAACCTGTTACAGGGCTTTGAGAACGGATGGAATGAGGGAAAAATATCTCAAAGAGCAATACAGTTTACAAAGCCGGGATGTATACTCGCCTTGAACGAAAGACGAGTTTCCCGTGCATAGATTCAATACTGGCCAGAAGTGAAGATAGATATGAAAGTTAAAAAAATGATGAAAATATGAATAATTCTTGTGCAATACACTTTCGCGGTACTGTGGGGCATAAGGCAACACCATCCATCAAAAGCCACGGATGCCTATCCTACTGTTTACTTTCTATGTTTGCGACCGCAGGACAATTAGAACGAAATGCTTTCTGAGCTTCAACTTGGTCAGACACGAAGACGGACACATTTCTCCAAGGTTTCTCTCGTAGGAAAATGAAAATCCACAGCATGACTATATCTCCACGCATCGCTTCCCGATTCGTTCCACGCGATCACGTGAAATAACATGTAGAATGGTTAAACAAAGATGCTGCAGAAGAGAGAAGCCTCAAGTCATTCGACATTGGCTCTTTTGGGAGGATCTGCATGATCTTCTTTTCCCTTCTACCTCTGCGGGCGGGATCATCCTTCCGCACATATCATTATGTTGATCACGGTGAAAGGTATTCGAAGAATCCTCGAAATTCCAGGTTCGGAGTAAGGAGGATTGCAACATACTCTGCGTGAGAAAAAAGGAAGGCCTAGTTCTGACCCGAAGAAAATCCGTCAGTTAGGCCTAGGCCTAATGCAATAGATAGAGAATGGAGGGAGAGGTTGAGGTTGAGGTTGAGATTCGGGCTGAAGAAATGGAAAACCTTTGAAAATTGGTTTTCACATGGTTACATACATTATACGTTTGAATGCAGTTCTAAGTTCTCTCTTGGTACTCGCAATGAGACTTTATTTGCAGCTTTGTTTTCCAGGAAAATTTCCTTTTTGGGGAATTTTTTCTGATCCAAGTAAAGAGAGAACTAAAGAAAGCCGAAACTTGGGCTGAAGTACCTGTTCGATTGTTGAGTGCATACTTTTTAAATATCGTCAATCAAGGAAGATTATTAAGAGATTTGAAACTAGGCATGCAAGAAACAGTTGGAATAATTATTTATGAGAAAATTTCGGTTCGTTCTCTCTCGGAACACATTTCGACAGAGGCATACTTTTAATACGCTTTTGCCACTTAAAAAAAGTGCATTGAGTGAACCACTTGTGGCGCTACCATACACCGTTACTGCTAGTATAGGAGATTTCTGGCCAAAATTGATTTACGAGGGTCGCTCGGAAAGTAATGCACAAGAATTTAACGAAATCTACTTCGAATGTTCACTGATTCCTTGATCATATAGAGCCAGCGGAATGTAAACACACGCGTGGGAGACGAGAGTACTTGGGGTTGAAGAACGTGACACGGTCGGGGAAGAAGTGCCAGCACTGGCTGAGCCAAACGCCAAAGAAACATTCGACCATCTTGTACCTGCCGGCATTCCCTGATCCTGGCATGGACAGTCATCACAACTACTGTCAGAATACTCATTTTGAGAAGTTGGGTCCCTGGTGCTACAACGGAGAGGGCACCGAACCTGAATGGGAATATTGCGAGGTTCGGCTCTGCTAGGAGGAAGGAACTGGAAAGGGGACATATGTCCTGTGAATGTGGGAATGGTCAATTTTTGACCAGAAGCATCGTGTTTCTTTGACGCTATTCCGACTCGTTTTGGCGATTGAGTATAGATTGGCCAGGTTCTCAGTGTTTATCTGTGTCCTAAGTGCTTTCTACTCCCAGCAGTTTGAGAATGCTCTTCTTTTTCTCCTTTTCTCCACCTCAAAACAAATGTTTCGAACGTTTCATGTCAATTTTCAAGTGATTTTGACTTTGTCTTTGCAGGACCTTTTGTAGTGAGTTTGAAAGAGAGTACTTTCCATCCCAAGGGCTCAATATGTGAGGGCAAAACAAAAATAACGTAAAAGCGTCGGCCCCTAAAAATATGTATGGATCCTGATTTCACATTTTTCCTGAACTCATCGTCTCGGTAGGCTTGTCCATGCCAAGTTTCTGCTTTCCATGTCTCTCCTTACTCAAGCAAAAATATTGTTACGGAGGGGAAATGAGTTATGTGACTTGGAAGGAATAAGACGCCGAAAGAACGTTAATGAATGGGCGGGAATTGAACCCGGGTCTTATGATTGGCGGTCAGGTATGTTACCACTACACCACCGAACCCAACATGTCCAGTCACGCCTCCTAATCCCTCACAATATATATCTTTAAAAACTTCTCCCCTCAAAATATGTACCCCTAGGGCATGTACCTCCAAAGTCGGATTTTTTCTGGACTCTCCATCCCAGGATTTACATGCGTACCAAGTTTCAGATTTCTAGCTTCTCTAGAACTTGGTTAGAATTAGCGTCAGTCAGTCACGATCGTGTACAGTATATATATTAGATACTTTATGTAGACAATCGCGATTGAGTGATTGATGCTACTTGCACAAATGCATATTTTGAAAACTTATTTTCTAGCAAAAATATTCATATACTAGCGAAACTCACCATGGTCGCGCCTTCCGCGCTTCATTGTCCAGGTTAGTGATTCATTCATTCACCAAGTCGACCCGAGCCCAGCCAACGGGCTGGCCCGCTCATCTCTACCGAGCTGAAGGTGAAGCTCTCACCTAATTGCAGGTCAAACAATGAATCATTGGACGAAATTCGTACGATAATATCCAATACCTTAATGTGCTTCTCGTTCTTGGTGAAACTTTGAGTTTTCATAAGAGCTACAGGAAGTCGACATGACAATTTTTCAGTTTCTACAGATCCTTGGAGTAAACACTGTATGCATCAGAAAAAGTCGGACGTGCAAAAGAAAAATGCATATTTATGAAATGTAGCCAAAGTAGGATAACATCAGAACTTTTCAAGAGTAAGATCTAATTTCAGTCAAAGCGTAACTAATAATGATGTAGCAAATTCTAATGTGGTCCGTGGTGGTGGCGGCGGTGATGGTAGTCGGTGGTGCGTGGCATGCGCATGACACACGCGTGCGCTCAGCGCGATCGTGGAGTCCCCTTTTATCTCTGGAGGAAGGATGACTTTCTCGCTGATATGAGATCTCCGCCCACATATAGTCATCGTGATCCCGACCCTTTCATCAACCGGAACCCCATCCTCTTATCGATCGCACTCTCACAAGGAAAGTGACTCCTGAGGATGAAAACGGCGGAATTCCACCAGTATGGAATAGGAGCGCTTACTCTTGCATAGGAAATACGACGTCGGCGGCGTGGTACACTACCCGTTTCTCCATTCGTATTTTTAACTCATAGGCTAACATTAAAAGTGGTGGAGATGGACTTTAGGGATCGATCCTGGATACGAGTGCCACACAATAAAAGTTCGTTTCTTAGGCGTGAATTCCCCCTTAAAGGTAGAAGGAGGGCCTGGGCAAGACGTATCATGTCCAAGCGGTTGCTGCGGAGAGCGGTGAAACGAACGTTAAACGAACTAAGGATTGTATTCTGGAGTGTACCTTGAAAGGTTCCTCCAAGAATCTATTGTGCCTGCTGTGTCGGGACTATTTTAATGTGAGTTAGTATTTAGAAGAAAGCCTGGTTGAACAATCGAGGGAAATCCCATAGGAGTGAATGGTGACTAGGCGCCTTGAGCCCAACAAGTATTGCTTCCAATTGCCGCAGGCACGCCTATACTGTTCTAATGGGTGCACCACCTCCAGTTATTTATTAGCTCAGTGGTTCTCCTATTGTCATAGCAACAGGTACACGCAGCGTGGCACGAGGCCATTAACGTTTGGAAACGTGCTCGGCGAGTTGCGATGTGAGTAGCGTGAGGGCACCAGTAAAAGCCCACATACCAGATTGTCTTGCGAGGCGACAATTTAATGTAAAGTACATTCACTTTGAGAAGAACTAGTCGGCAAACCAGGTTGACAGCAGCGATTCCTCGGACCCATTAAGTCGTAAATTCATTAGGAGATTTCTGAAAAATTTTCTTTTCACGCCCGTATGGGGATCATAAATCACTTGTTGAAGTCTCATGTCAGACCGATGAGAAAAATCAGAGTTGCCTGAAACGAAGAGAATGCTTCATGCAGGAAAATTCAATTTTATTGGTGCATGTTGCTCCGAATTATCTGACAAGGTTACCTGAGAGATTTTAATTAGAAAAAATCCACGTCTCCTGCAATTCACGTCCTCTCTTCCGCAGCACAGGTCAGTCTAGAGACAAGAGAGAATATCCCCATTACTGATCTCCGAACTATCACCCAACAGGACAGGTTGAGAAAGTGGTAATTGTGGGACCTCTTTCCCCTCAGTCACTCATTAATCACGACAACAATCGGCCTTTGAGAGATAAGAAACTAGCTCTTCTCAAAGTGAATGGACTCTAACGCCTTGATCTTTGGGTTGCCCTTCGTCTTCGCTCGGAGCCAGTTCCCCGTCCTTTGCAATGACGAATAACGAAGAGCAGCGGCAGACCGAGAAACGATGGGTGCTTTTGCCAAGTGTTGTCTTCTCACATGGGCAAACCTCATTTAGCGGAGACGACGGGACTTTCAGCGAAGGAGCTAATTTTCTCCCATAGGGATCCATGTATTCTTAAAAGACTGTTAAATATCTACAGTTAATAGTCGGATTTTACCATGTTGGCGATACGTGGGCGTGTTGCACCACCAACGCACCAAACGGAATACAAACACCGTTTGAAAAAAAGAAGAATGAAGTAAGCCGTTACGTGGGAATCCCTTCGAGACGCACTCGCCACTCGCACGGGTCTGAGGGAAGGTAAAGTGGCGAAGAGGCCATGCACTCAGGCGGTTGCGTGCGAATCCCTCGACTGACGATACATTGCCCCGAGGGTTCATTGGGGGGGGGGGGGCTTCCTCGGCACGATGAAGTGGAATACGGAGGTTAATATGTGTCTAGACGATGCTAGGACACTCAAACCGCCCTTTCGACTCGGCTATAGACAAATTTTGGCTCTGCGAACGCCTTTCAGGAGACCCTGCACGGTCGGGAAGCCAGATATATAAATCGAAAATCTCGGTGATGTATTGCTTATTTTTTACACAGTTCCTGCCATCAGAAATTGAAGGAAATGAGTCACCGTAATCGATTGCAACCGTGGCCACAGCATAATTTCATTCTTCGCTCTAAAAGAGATACATCAAATACTCGACGAAATGAACGTTCCGATCTGCGTTTGAACCCGCTGATCCGAAGTCCAAGTAGGCGTCGACTTGGTCACCAGCGTCCAGGGTTAGGAGGATGGATTGGCCTGGGGTCTGGCCGTCATCGTAGCCGTAAACATCATCGGCGTACGCTTGTCCCTTGATGATTCCGTTTCGTCTGAGGTTTACCTGAGTCTCGATGTCGGAAAAGTAGTGCAAATGAAACGCATAAATACGATCATTTGGAGTGGTAAAAATGCGTGTGCTCGATGACATTGCGTCGCTGATGTTGACCTCGGTCCCATCGAAACGGATTCAGCCTGAATTCGTCTGGTAAGTTAAGAGATATGCATCGAAATAGACGTTCCCCACGGCGATGCGGGCACCTGTCTCCAGCTGGAACTTCGGATCGGTCTCATCCAGACCCATCTCACACAAGGCGGCATCCAACCGTCCTTCTTTGGTATTGATCAGGTAATAACCCGTTCGAGTGTGTCCGGCTTGCCGGAGAGATGAGCATGATCGTGAGGGGTTGTCCAAATAGTTGTGGCCCTTGCACACCAAAGCTCCCAGAGTGTGATTCGCCTGTTGGGAATCAAACCCCCGAATCGTAGCTCGGTGATGGGGAAGGCTGTTCCGTTGTTGATGGCTCCCGAGTCGGATTCCCATTGCGGAGCTGCAGCGTCGTAGTTGCAGGGCAGAGTAGGGTCAATGCAGTCGTCAATAAGACCGCATTTCCATATGTGCTCCCCAGCGTGTGAGCCATCCCAGTAAGACTGTGGGTCACCGTGACGGTCAACCCACCAGGTATATTGTGTTTTCGAAATACATTTTTTTACCGCCAGTAAAAAGGGGAAACGTTTAAGGCAGAAGCTGAGCGGCATGGAGTTCCCTGAGTCTACATTTCAGAATAATAATAAAAATTGCGTTCAAAACCCATCAGGGCACTTTTTAAATTTACGTTTTATTGTTTTTTTTCATCTAACGAAACAGAGGCAGAAAATCAAAACTTCTCTCAGAAGTACCTATATTATGGCTGAGTACAGGACAAATCCTACTTCTGAAATATGTCCCATCCGCGTAGATTATTGGAGGGAAGTATTTAAAAATGTATTCTCCACCTTCACGAAAAGGGACACATGAAAATATTTCAATTTAGGCACACTTGAAATAATAGAAGTAATGATTCAGATAAAAATGAAGACATTCGTCCCCATATGCGAAGTATTTCAATGGGGACGCACTTGTATTACTTATGTTGTATTCCAAGGAAGGAAGACAAGAGGTATAATATTCTTTGCTTTGCTCTACACATGGCCTATGACGATAGAAGTGACATTCATGGGATATCCTGACGGAAGGGAATTAGACGCGAATTTTATCTCCGGAGAGGGGGTATGGAGAGTTGGTTCGAACTCATCCCAGCCTAGAAATGTACCTGATTGACTACAATATTTCAAAAGCTCTCATATGACGTTGACAATATTGGCGCGACGACCGATGCGGCGAACAATCGAAGGTGGTGGTGTAGTTTGTGCTCTTCAGTGACTGCGTCAGTGAGCTTGAGTTTTGATTCACCCTCGTCTTTACCTCAATGGGTATGATAATTCTCAGTTGTTTATAAGTCTTCCCTCCGTGTTTCCTGCTGCATCTGGCTATCAAACTTCGGCACGGTTCCGCTTTGAGGCGCCCGAATCATGTCTACATTTTTTACTTTAAGTTGAGAATGTCACCAATCCTGTAATGTATAAGTCCAGTTCTATTCTGTATTACATCACTTGGCTTAGTCATCAATTAGTATATGACCCCAATAGGTGTAAAATTAAGTCTGAATTTGAGAAGTCGGCGTTGCTATCATATAGCCTAAGGAAAGTTCCAAATAGGCATACACTTCAAGATTTTCCTGCAAGCCATTTCCTTTCAATTCAGACAGCGTACAAATATGTAACACTTGAGGAAGCCTATGTCACATGATTGAATATGCAGAGTTCTCTAGCCTTGTGACATTTTGGAAGAATGCCTGGAAATGTATGCAACTATACTTTTAAGTCAATGTGGTCTATTCAACTATCAATGACTTAAGAAAGTTGACTGAAGTGGGCTAAATCAGCAGAGTGACGCAATGTCCTGCCCTCACGCAAATATTACCGTCCTGCCACTTTTTACGAATTAAAATCTCAAGTCGGAATGGTGAAAGCAACAAACCAAGCGTGTATTGAAGGCGGAGTCCTCAAAATAGTGTACGCCCTGTGCAGGAGCAGTTTCGACCACGATCCTTCTGCAGGGGCTTGGACAACGCAGACGCACACGTAAGCTTTTTGCGTGATTTGACCATACATGAATTAAGATGTAGGTAACGAAGCGGCTAAACTCTTGTAATTATTGAAAAGCGTATATTGAATGTTCCACCTAGCAAATATTTCCGTTTGTCAATCGGCCATTATCGACGACCAAATCTTTACCTGCCATTGTTTAACTTCATGGCTCCCATGACCTCAAGATTCCAATCCTGCTGACTACTGGTTGAGGGTGGTTCTGAAATTGCTCGTTCACCATCATTCGACCACTCCCTGGAACTAAGAATAACGTCCAGCACATCCGTTGTGATGGAGTGCCGCGTTAACCGTTCTATTGCGAATGGCGTCCCTTGCTGAAGCAGGTAGCAGTCACTTCGAACATGCCATATCATAGCAATCATATTTTGCCCACTTATTAATGTTCTGTAAATATTTTAATAGCTGAGAAAGCTTATGATCATCGTGCCTATTTTCTGTCCTTTCTTTCGAAGTATGTTTTGCTCATACTCATATTGCACCAATTTGCTCAAGAGAAGCTGATAAATCGATTGATATGGTATCAATCGATTGATTGCAATACGAAACCAAAAAATGCAAGTGACTTTCGAATCACCCTGCATATATTTCCACCTGTGCATTCCAAAGGGGCCAATGATATTACATAATTTATAAGCTTTCTCACCCTGACACGATAGCACACCAAAGTGATTCACGAGATTCAAATTCAAGAGAAAACGTGTATCAAGACGAGTGGAAAATAAATCCGAGGGAATGACAACATCTTTCCTTATTAGGTGAGGGGATGTTTACACATGCAGAGATACAGGGTCTTCCAAAAGGCACTGTGCCGTAGAATTCACGACATAATGTAGGAGGCCTCATTTTAACCTGGAAAAACAGACAATACATTATGTAAATCGGGGATAACGCTAAAATTTGATGACATGTTCAGGGAAAATGTAGTAACTTCATGATACAATACATGTGATATCAAGTATAATGCTGTAAACATGCAACTAAATGAATAATTCTACTGCACAGTGACTTTTCCAACAGCCTGTAATATGCGTATCACTGAACCTGTGAAGAAGTTAGAGGAACGACTTTAAAATGCGCGAACTATATATAGGAGATAGGGTTTCACTTTCAACCCCTTAAACATGTTTTCCTTGACTTGCGATATACTTCACCCAACGTTTGTAAAGATATTGGAACACTGGCTGTAATCCATTCCTGGCTACCTCCTTCGCCGCATTGGTCACAGTTGAGAAGATAGCGAATGAGTTTTGCAGCGGCAGCTTTTAATAAACTTTTGGGTAGGAAGTATGTTAATGCTTTGTCTCGCCCCTTTATGTTTAAAGTCACATGATGATTGATAGATTCATATCCATGCCTTCACTTTAGATCAGCTGAGGAAGGGCCTCAAATATTTCCTAATTATCTTAATTATCGTGTGAGAATGGCACTCGTGATTTCGCAAATGACAGAAACTAAATGAATATGAAAGACGCAATGAACGCACATCGTCAAGCTAGAAAGAAGAAACTTCAGGCACTTTGCAGTTCAAGGTAATTACTTCGAACGGGATCGAACTGAAAGTTAACTTCGGTACGGAGTTTTCCCATGTAATTTTTTCATGTAAATACCAGTCCTGGAACATACTCAAAGGCCCACGTGCAAAGATTTTCCCACGGAAACAATTCCCATGTCTTCAACTTTACGGTCCATAGAAGCATACTGGGAATAGGATTGGGAAAAGTTGGGAAATTATATATTGGAAGTATGGGATGGAATCATTTTCAGGAACGCAAACACATCCATTGTGTCAATCTGGCCTACAAAATGGTGCAAACACCACACAAAGTTTGTTCATCTGGTTTTGCAGAAGGTACGATGGTGATTACTCGGGAACCAAGCTCTAAACTATCACACTAAGATGTAAACTAAAATTAGAACTATAATTTTTGGATAATATAGCTGAAGCCCTTGGGATGGAAATTACTCTGTTCAAAATTCACTTTGGAAGGTCCTGCAAAGGAAACAAGTCAAAATCGTCGAAAAATTTACATAAAACGTTCGAAAACGTTGTTTTGAGGTGTAGAAAAGTATTCCCGAAGTGCTGGGAGGAGGCAGCGCATAAGAAACAAAGAAACACAGAAGCTTCCCAATGTATACTCAATTGCTAAAAGGAGCCGGAATAGCGTCCAAGAAACACCATGCTCTGGACAATAATTAGCCATTCCCACATTTACCGGTAACATGTCCCCTTTCGAGTTCTTTTCACCTAGCAAATCGGAATGTCACAATATTCCCATTCAGGATTGGTGCCCTCCCCATTGTAGCACCAGGGACCCGACTTCCGTAAATCCGGATTCCGACAGTAATTGTGCTGGCTGTCCATGCCAGGATCGGGAAATACCGGCAAGTACAATATTGTCGAATGTTCATTTGGCGTTTGGCTCAGCCAGGGCTGGCACTTCTTCCCCGTCCGTGTCACGTTCTTCAACCCTAAGTACTCTCGTCCACCATCCGTGTATTTGCATTCCGCTGGCTCTATATGGTGAAGGAATCAGGGAAAATTCGAAGTGGATCGTGTGGAAGGAGTCATAGCTGTACGATTTTTATTTTTGATGAATGAACAAATGACAAACTCATTGAAAGTGCGAAAAGGTTAGATTTTGAGAGAGACCATTAATGCATGACCTGAAAATAATAGAATAAAATGCATCAAAAACACAAATGGCTAAAAACGAAACGAAAAAATCAAATATGTGACTTCCATGTTCAGGTATTAGATCAGATAATAACGTAAATTTCGCACGGAGGGGATGATTTAGCGAAAAAATCGGATCATATGAAAATGCATTAAGGAACAATGAGAAAACGACATTAGAGAAGCAGGTTACCCTTGACGTATGTATCAGTTACATTTATTTTTAACATTTTCGTTAAACTGAATATAATAATTAACTTATGTATTTAATGATTCCATAAGTCATATTTTATTAAGCTGCCCAAGCAGCAGTTCGCCGGACTATTAAATGTCTGGAAGCTAATGGCCACCACTTTGGGCACCTCTTCTAATTGTAAAGGCAAAAGGTAACTTGTATTAATCTTATGATGCCTGAATAAATTTAGTATTAAATATTTATGCAAGTTTTTCTTTTCCTGAAGTGTGTATACATTTATTGTTTGTATTGTTTACGTAAGCATGCTGCTTGGGTATTCTTCGTGCGTTGCCCTGCGCTGACCAGAAATATCTCATTACGAGTTCTCTCGTGTAAAACCAACGCCTGTCAAGAGACAATGCGGGGCGCCGACATCGCATCTGAACTATTATAGTAGCGGTTCCAGTTAGCGATCATGAGCCAGTTAGCGAATGACGGGTCATGAATTGCGATTCGACTTATTCATTCGTGTTATCTGCAGAAAAGGGCTCGGGCCATTAATTAGTGCTGGGGACGGTGGGTGATAAAACAACGGCAGAAGGTCAACTTGCATTTCATGACCCAGCGTTCGCTAACAGGCTCTTGTTCGCGCACTGGTTCCGCTTCTGCGTTCTTTTTCATCTGTTGATTTGTGTATACTCCCACTTTAAAAGTAAAACCATCCTCATATAAAACTGACATTGTATTCTTTTTTTAAACTAAGTATCATTGGAATCGTTCTAGATAAAATGTTCATGGAGGGTCTGGTAAGGGGGAATATGAGGACGCTGAATTAGTAGTATGTGATATATGATTTCAGGCAATGCATATTTTGTCTCATTACTTGGTGGTGTTTTTTTCGGGCTCAAAACATCCTAAATATCTGACATATCCATAAATTTACATGTGACATTTACCGATAATTAAGAAAGTATGGATATGGTGTCAAGGTAAACATTCTATATATTATGGCCGAAAAAGGATTTACGAAATATTTTCAACAAACGTGGACGCTATTTAACAAAGTATTACATATGAGAAAACTGTTTTTTTCTTTTTTAATAATGTCTAATCAAGTGAAACATTAATCAAGCCAACTAACTAAATAAGTCAAAAGCTTTTTTTCGCCCAGCAATTGTGCACCTAATACGAACTTTTAAAAATTGGAAGTTATTATCTCCCTTATCTCTGTTATATTATTTCTCATTATACAAAGGGTTAATAGGAAGGTTAAAAAAACCCTCAACAGGTTTGGAAGCCTCATGATGAAATATTTGCAAACCTTTGGCCCCACGGCAGAACGGGATGTCACAGTACTCCCAGGCGGAATTCACAAGGGAGACGAAGCACCACGGCCGCTCCTTCGAGTCGTAATTACGGCAGGGGTTTCGCTTTGAGCCCATTTCTTGACCATTAATCCAGATGCTTAAGAAATTTTCGATCTTATGAGGCGGTCCAGGGAGCTGGCGATCTTGGTATGGTAGGTGGGAGAAAAGGAAACTGCTTGATGGAAAGCCTCGTTCCATCACATCATTCCAGTTAATACATTCCGTTCCTGTTTCCGTCTTGTACTCATCGCCTATGTATTCCTTTCCCGTCTCCGTAAGCCGGCATTCTTTGTAATTGGGCTGCATAACTTCTCCATCTACAATAGAATTTCGATCAATTTCGGATCAATTTGTTTATGTGTATGAGTTGCATAAGTAGCGTGAATCTAATCTATCTCCACCAACTCCACCGGAGTGGATCACCCATACTTTACAATATCTTACATTAATGTTAGACAAATATTCATCATACTCTGAAGGTAAATGACACTCTGGGGAGTAAGCAGAGTAGCAGAAGAGTAGCATGCTCCCCAGAGTGACAATTACCTTCATGGTATAGTCTGATTGATATTTATCGACCATTGATGTAAGATATTATTGATCAAGGTATTGGTTATCCACGCCGATGGAGTTAGTGGACATTGATTAGATTAACGCACTTAATAACGTACTGAAGTACCTAAAGGGGAATTGACCGTAAATATCGAACCAATGTCTTTCGCGAATTCATGAATAGGGAAAACAATTGCAGAGAGAAAACGCAGATCCTAATATGGGACCAGAACCTTCGCGACCGCATTTTCTTTCGGAAATCCCGTTCAGGCTCAGGGCAGTGTGTAGGAAATGGAGTGGTGATGAATAAAATGTCTCTCTATTAGGCGAAACATAGCCTCTAGAGTACTCCCCATAATTCACGAATTTTGCCCCAGGAAAATGATGAATAGAAAATAGTTCCCAATATGCTAAAGGAAAAGGATAGGCCATGACCTTTCGGGTCAATTATTACGAACGTCTGTGGTCATGATATATCTAATGAAAATAAATCGACTCGCACATTCGTGAAGAAATGTATACTGTACTCGATTTATTAAGTTGAAGCGCACTGGAACCCACCCTAGATGACTTCACGGACATCCTCATTAGTCCTGCTCTCCTTCCTAATGCAACAGGCCCGGAAGTCACCAGCGACTTTGGGTTCCTTGCAATCAATCCCTTCAGTCTCAAGAACTCGTTGCAGGATGCCAGTGAAACTCACCTCATCAGTTTATGCCCAAATTTAAAACGACCCATCTGTCACCCTTAAAAACGTGCTACCTATATATTACTCTCCTACTCTTACAATAAACTTTTCTTGTCAGGATTGATTTTGGCACACCACACCAAACAATCCCTCGTATTAGAAATCCTGCAATCTTTTTTTTCAAGATAGAATGTTTTGCCATCCAGACCCGTAAATTCAAGCAGTTCCGAGGGTGTAGATGTAGAGGAAGAGATAACTCAATCGTGCCATTCAAAACCACCAACTTTTGAGAGTTATTGGGGACTTGGGGAGAAGACGGAAATATCAGAAACGGACTGATTTAGAACCAGAGAGTTTAACGCGATTTGTGGACCTGGGTTAAATAGAGGGATTATTTCGGACCCTGTATCCTCTTCACACTCCAAGAGTTTACTTATGCCGTCCGTGGCTTCTCGAGAGGAGTTTCTTCTTGGTCGATGACTTATTCAAGTGTCCTTTGTGCCGTGTTCGTTTGCGTTTTTAATAATTTTTATTTTTACATCAGTTAAACTGGTGAACATGGAGCTCTGGAACTTTGTGTGGATGTGACTGCTGAGATAAGGAATGAAAGAAAAATGTCAAGTCTCGATACATCCCAGGGGGAATATTTTCAAGGGCGATGTTGAAAAAAAATTTAGTCATGGTGAATTGGACAGAAATCTAAAGTCAAAACTTGGCACACGTATAAGTGACATACTATTAAGTTGAGGGAGTATTCAACTTTCATGTTGCATCCCCTCCGGGCATAGCTTTTGGTTGGTTTGTCTTTTCCAAACATGATCTTTTAACAGCGAAATGCCAAACGTATAATATTGAAACTTGGTGGGCATGTAGTTCACTGAGGATTGATTTCGATTGGAAAAAATGGTGTTTTTCGGTTGGAACGCCTGAGGGTACATCATTTGCAAAATACGTTTTTTCTAGAATTTTCTGATCCAGCAAAATGAAGGGCGTTAGGAAGTTTTAACTTGGGAAAAATAGTACCTGGGGGATAGATGAGTAATGAAAAAAAACGTTAATTATATATAGACGATCGAGAGTAGCTGGCTGCCTGACATAAGTAGCTATTCACATTCTGCGTTCAGGAAAAAATCTACTTTGTTGATACATAGGGGCACACCTCTTCGGGGAAAATATATCTTCAAATAGTTTTATTTGCTTCATTCAAACGGAGACACATGGAAAACTGAAACTTGTTAAGAACGTGATTGCTTGCGCACTGAGCTCAAATGTAAAATGTTAAATTTCCAAAATAATTTTGGGGTTCATATTTATTTATGGCGTAACGTTTCCAAAGAATTGTTCATGTGCCAGCGAATCGGGCAGAAATAAAAAAGTAGCAGGTGGCGCACATATAACGGACTTGATGTTGATTTAAGGAAAAAATCAAATGGGTTTTGTGCATATTCTCATAGCACAGCTTTTTGGTTGGTCGCTTTTCCAAATTCATTTTTTTCCACCAGCGAAATAAGGAAACATATAAGGCTGAAACTGGGTGGCATAGAGTTCCCTGTATCCAAATTTCAGAAGAAAGAAAATTTGCGTTAAAACCCAACAGGCCACTTTTTTCACTCCAATTTTGTGAATTTTTTTTAATCCAATGAATAAAAATCAGAAAATTGAAACTTCCCTCAGAAGTACCCGTTGGATTGCTAAGTACAGGAAAAATCCTACATTTCAAAAATCTCCTCTTAGCCTAGATTATAGGAGGAAATTATTTCAATATGTATTCTACACCCTTACAAAGCAGGGACACAAAAAAAGATTTCAAGTTAAAAACACTAGAAATAATAGAAGTTATGATTTTCATAAAAATCACATCTTTCATCCCCGTATGTCACGTATATCAATGAGAACGTACTTTAAATGCGTGTTTTCTATTTCGCAAAAAATTAATGAATTAATCACTAACCAAGGTACTGGAGTGCCGAAGCCGCGACCATAGCGAGATTGTATCCCCGAAGGGCAAAGAAACTCCCTAGCAGTGGTATTACTCACTTGACGCGGATTGGTGTGCAAACTCGCTTCCCCCTCTTGAATCGTCAAAATCGCAAAAAAGGACATCGCAGTACTCCCACTTTAGGTCCGGCATTCGGGAATCTTTGATGCTGCACCAAGGACCACCTGGGTTCCCGTTCGGGTTGCGACAGAACTTGTGGCTGTTTGTGACTTCATCTGGGAATGACCCTTCACGTGCCCAACGCATCATGTCCTCTTGATTTCTGTCCAGATCCAGCCACGGTGAGCAGTCGAAGCCGGAAATGGTCCTATCCTTCACACCTACGTATTCCCCTCCCTTCTGGCTCAACTTGCATTCCGGCACGCCTAGACGTGGAAGCGCAGGCCCCAAAACATCAGCTCCATAAAATGTACACCCCCCCCCCGGTGGAAGTAATATTCCTTGCTCGAATGGAACTTTTAATTCTCATCATTTTAATCGACGGTATTTAATTAATTGGATGTATCTTCCGAAATTCATATATTGAAAGCTACTTGCAATAAAATATTCTTGTTTGCAGGAGAAGGTTATACAATTTGACTCATTTGCTACCGGGTTGTGGCTACCGGGTACGAAAAGTCGCTACTCCATTATAGTTTAATTAACGTAAATGTTCATGATCTCATTCAAAGCTAATTTAGGTGAGTCTTGAAATGTCTAAAGGCGGACTCTTTAAAGGAAGCTGTCTAAAAATTTCATTAAATTTCTAAAAGCAATCTTCAGGCGGCAATTCTGCTCAAAGTAGATGGAAAAAGTTCGGGTCAACTTTTACCATGCTGCCCAAGAATGGAGAGGCTGAATTCTGGCATATCTGTAGACGATTAGGAACAATTTCGCCAGCGCTTATTTTCGGGTCCCAAAAACGGCCCCACTCTGAAGTTTGCCTGAGCTAATTTTAAAACAGTATTAATGATAAATAATTGTTTATCTTATGCATCCTCTCAACCTGATTGATGTTTTCTTTTTTTCCTCATGATTCAACTCATTAAAACAACTTCAAGAATACATAAAAACCGTATACGTAACTGTTAAGTAAATGCCAATAGGAATCCACATCCACATATATCTAATACTAGCGAGTTTGTTTGCCCTTCGGGCAAACAAACTCGCTGTGGTCGCGCCTTCGGCGCTCCCTTACCTTGGAGAGTGTTTAATTAATTTATTCTTTGCGAAATGGCAAACACGTATTTAAAGTACGTCCTATTGGAATATGTGACATATGGGAACGAAAGTCCTCATTTTTATCAAAATCATTACTTCTATTATTTCTAGTGTGCCCAACTTGATATCTCTTCGTGTGTCCCTTTTTGCAAAGGTAATGGTGGAGAACACATTTTCAAATACTTCCCTCCTATAATCTATGCTCATAAGGCATATTTCAAAAGGAGGATTTTTCCTGTACTCAGCCATCAAACAGGTACTTCTGAAGGGAATTTTTAATTTTCCGTTTCTGTTTCGTTGGATCGAAAAATAAAAATAATAATAATATATAATAATGGGACTTAAAAAAAGTGGTCTGATTTTTTTTAACGAAAATTTTTTATTATCCTGAAATATAGACTCAGGGAACTCTATGCCACCCACTTTCAGCCTTATACGTTTCCCCATTTTGCTGGCGGTAAAAAATATATTTGGAAAAGCAACCAACCCAAAAGCTGTTCTCCAGGGAGACGCTCAGCAAAAGTTGAATTTTTCCTTAAATCAACATCACGTCCGTTATGCGTGCGCCAGGTGCTATTTTTCAATTTCTGCCCGATTCGCTAGGATATTTAAAATTCTTTGAAAATGTTACGTCCTCAAGAAATAAGCCAAAAAAATATTTTGGAAATTTGACATTTGACATTTGACTGAGTGCTTCCCCAGTCACGTTCTTGCCATGTTACAGCTTTCCATGATCTTCCATGGGTTTGATTCAAGAAAAGAAAACTATTTGAAAATATGTTCCCCGAAAAGGTGTGCTCCTATGGCGTGTACCACCAAAGTGGAATTTTTCCTGAACTCAGCATGTGAATAGCTACTTATTTCAGTCAGCGACTCACGATCATCTATATATTATATGAAAGTAGAATTGTTTATTTACTCGGCTACTCATCTTTCTATTTCTTTGCCAAGTTCAACCTTTCCAGCAATCTCTGTTTTACTGGATCAGAAAATTCCAAAGTCTGCATTTTTCTGCACGCAGCATCCCGGAAGGTAATTCTGTACCAAGTTTCATCTTTCCACACTAGCTTAATACACCAGGACAAAGAAAAACACTTGAAAACGTTGGCCCTCAAAAATATGCCCCCAGGGCATGCATGATTTTGCATTTTTCCTGAACCCATCGTGTCGGTAGGCACATCCATGGCACGTTTCAGCCTTCTATTTCTCTTCGTTTTACTCAAGCCACGGGATATGGAAGGCAAAAGAAGCCAAAAAAGGGCATGGAATAGGCGGGAATCGAAACCCGGTCTCAAGATTACGTGATGTATGTGCTACCACTGCTCCACCGAAACGGCGAGGTACAGGTGTTCTTCTCGAAGACATCCTTATCCATGACGATACATATTTAAAAAACCTTCTCCCCCCAAAATGTGTACCCCCAGGGCATGTACCTCCGAAGTCGGATTTTTTCTGAACTCTGCACCCCAAAGGTACATGTGTACCAAGTTTCAGATTTCTAACCTTTCTGGAACATGGTTAGAATTAGCGTCAGTCAGTCAGTCAGTCACGGTCGTCTATATATATTAGATGAAAGTAGAATTGTTTCTTTACTCAGCTACTGATCTTTCCATTTCTTTGCCAAGTTCAACTTTTCTTGCAATCTCCGTTTTGCTGGATCCGAAATTTCAGAAATTTCAGGAAAGCCAACCCACCCAAATGCTATGCCCGGAGAAAATGCACCATAATAGCTGAATACTCCCTCAACTCCATAAGATCACATCACTTATACGTGTGCCAAGTCTCACCTTTCCATTTCTGTCCAATTCGCCACGACAATTTTCTTTTTTTTAAACATCGCCCCTCGAGTAATTCTCCCCCGGGGATGTATCAAGGCATAACATTTTTCTTCAACTTCTTATCTTGGTAGTCACATAACTTCGCGCAAATTGCGCGAAGTTACAATACAGCAATTTCCAGATTTAACCGTAAATACTTAAGATCCAGAAGGTATAAGGTTTAAAGGAAACCGTTTTGAACTCCTCCATAGAACAGTAGCTATAGAAATTTTGCCTCTTGATTTTCATTGATTAACACGAAACTAACACGATCCGAATTTTTAGTTGGAATTTTAGTTTCGGTTTGGTGCGGGCCATGACTTGAATCGGGCTTATCAGGTCGGGTACTTCCTAGCGTAAGGGTTTATTAGGGAAAGTCATACGTGCAGCTGTTTTCTCAATCTTTCCATTTTCCATATCTTACATTTCGTAAACAAGCTAATATATATAATACACATAAACAATAAAATAGTCAAGAAAATGCAATGCCTATGGAGTTTTCAAATTTAATCCAGTAGATGTCGAGATTTTTAATACGCAGATTTGTTAACGAGAGATTAAGCATTATCGACATTATCGACATCCTCGCGTTAAAGAGTCCCAGTCGGCCTTCTTAATTATCTCGACTCTCGAGAAAATATTTCAAGACAAGGAAAATAAAAAGCAGACATCACAACCTGTCGTCTCAGATTTCTGAGAACTGACCCCTACGTCGTCTTCAGGTGGCCGCCGTCGAGCACTTCCTTCAGTGTGGCATCACCTAAATCCGAGGTGGAAAATCTGATGAAGAAAATCTCGTGTCTCGGCAGTGTCTTAAAACGGCGGTCAGCATGACGGCCCAGTCAGCACGACGGTCCAGTCAGCATGACGATTCGAGGAACGCTGTGATGCAATACAGTCCCTGTTTCGGTCTGTCGAAATTTGAACGACCTCTGACGAACATGAGAGAGCAAAAGACGAAGCGGAAGCTTCGAGAAGGGGTCATGAAAGTCAATGTTGCGATGACGGCGGCAAAATCGACTGGGCTTTTTCTCAATCGCAAATCACATGATGGTAATTTTGGACCGCTTTCCCGAACAAACATAAAACGAGGCTTCGGCACTCACCTCAGATTCCCATTATCTCAAGGGGGAAACCGAGATCGGAAAACAATAAGACTGCTCGTGGATGCGAGTCTGCTTTTATAACGCCCCAAATGGGAGGAAATATTCAAGAAAGCGTTAAATTCCCGCTTTCGAGACTTGGTTTTCGCAATCCTATCTGCAATATATGATTAAGAATGGTTAAGATGAATTGTTCCAACTCACGACGATTGCGGCGCTCGCATATACGCAATCCAGGGTGTGACAATTCCTGAGTTCACTAATGAAGCCGCGTATCATTAAAATACTATCTAGCCCGACGATCCTCGCGCGAGTGCAAAGCTCACCGCGGTTTGATGCCTCGCACAATTCCTTCGGCAAGTTTTCATGACTCTGACTGACCGACAGAACGTTCGTAGCTGGCGCAAACACTCACGGTCTTACGTCTGAGAAGTTTCCATCCTATGAACTTGCACTTCTCTTGATTAGAATCGCTTTTGCAATCGTGACGGTGCTTATTCGGCTTGCATGTCAAGACATAGACTGGCGAATATTGTCAAAACATCATAAAAACCAAGATGTGCGACTGAGTATAGAAATGACTTCAATTTCCATCCCAGACGAAATGCGTAAATGAAATCTACGAGCTAAGTGATGGCGTTTAGAGTAATTTGGTATTGAGTTTCTTAGAGCCGACAGTCGCGATTACATACGTCTGACGCCCATATTTCGTCACCAGAACAGGTTAGGCTGATTACTACGAGGAAAAAGTTCTGAACTCTTGCAAAATACTATACATGATTACTGCAATATACCAAATTTCTTAGCACCAAAAAACCAGGTCGAAATTACACCGATACAGCAAAGACATACCACTTCATACTCACATTGCACAACGGCGTGCAACAACTATTTTTCAGCTGATATAGCCAGAGAAAGTCGACTATTAAAGACCAACTCACGATAGCTAACGTGGGTGCCTTGGTTGGAAGTTGCTAAACATCTTGGGATCGGAGCTAAACATCGACCGAGAGCAAAGGTCAATGGAAAATGTGGAATCCGTATGGCGTATCCGCGTTCTTTAGACCAAATTTATTCTCAAAAGGTTGCAGCTAGTCCCATCGTGGTCACATATTCAGCATCTGTTGACACAGTTGGCTCTTAAAATATGAGAAAATCATTGCACAATCGATATGATTATTTCACATAAATCACTAAGACGCAAAAGGAATAGTTTAAATTCCGAGCTGGGAATGGATAACGACCACGCAAGGAAATTCAAGTTAGAAAAGGAACGAGAGTGCAGGTTTGAGAGTCCAAATTTGCCGTATGAAGTTGCCATGTAGAGTTTCCATATATTTGCGCTCCCTGGACTTCCCCCTGAGCTTATTTCTTTGGCCGCACCCATTTCACGGATTGTATGGACTCTGACGGTGACATGCATCTGATATGATGCCATAAGAATCAAAATAAAAAAGGATTCGGCTATTCGAAAATCGTTCGTCAGGCCATGAAGTTGTCTTCCTTTCTTGCATAGACTATAACTTCGCGAAATGATTCAAAATAAGTTTCCACGAGGTATCTTAAACAGTTATTATACAGGGTGTCCCACTCGCTTTGGTACCCGAAAAAGCGCGAATAACCTTCAAACTATTGAACGTATCACAACGAAATTTGAACTGCACGTACCTTACTCTATGACAATCAAAACGATGTCACAACATATGTTGGAAATGTCCGCCGTTTGCATCCAAGCATGCTTGGACACGACGTTCCATGTTTAGGAAGGTGCGTGCTATCATATCCGGATCCACTGCGTCTATTNGACTTTCCATGTTTAGGAAGGTGCGTGCTATCATATCCGGATCCACTGCGTCTATTTCTTTCCGGATGTTGGCCTCGAGTTCCGCAAGTGTTCTTGGCTTGTTCCGGTACACTCGCCCCTTCAGGTATCCCCAGAGAAAGAAATCAGGCGGTGTTAAATCCGGCGAACGTGGCGGCCAAAGTCCCTTGGAGATAACCCTGTCATTGAAGAAAGCCTGAATTTCGGCCTGCTATCCCGGTTTTCTGGCGCCTACAGCGCGACCAAGCACATCATTTTGATTGTCATAGATTAAGGTACGTGAAGTTCAAATTTCGATTTAATACGTTCAATAGTTTAAAAGTTATTTGCCCTTTTTCGGGTACCAAAGCGAGTGGGACACCCTGTAGAAGCTATAACAACGCGCGAGGGATCGTAAGGACATAAATTAGCTTCTGAATATCAGAAGCACGCAAATTAATATATTTTCACAGTAGCGAAAGCAAAATACTAAGCCGTATTATTTCGTATCAGCAGCGCAACGTTTCCTCAATCTGTGTATCGGCCTCGATAGCAACATCCAGGGAGTGAATCAATCCAGAGTCACAGTCCGTTTCCTAGAAACGTTCCAAGGTTCCCAAAATCAATGTTTCATGAATTAACAAAGGTTCAGAAAAACCATATTCATCACGATCGTTCCGCACACGCAACCGAGTAAATGCATTGGAGAGCCAAGAAACTAGCGGTGAAAGAAGAGGCAGGCTCTCAGACGTGCCAATGGCAGACATGGATCGGGCAAAGGCGTCCACCTGCATGCGGTGAGCCGACAGGCTCCTCAGGGAAGGTCGTTTTCAATCGAGTGGGGAAAATCTACAGATCCCTCACAGGTTTTTTAGCACGTGTGGTTGGCAATTTCCAAACTCAGCTCGAGCGTCATATTTGTATCAGGAATGCTACAGAGCGATCGACAGAGACAAGAATTATTCTCTCTTCTGATGAATAATTTTGAATATCATTCCCCGATTCAAATTAATAGCGCCAAGTTAGCAAGAAAAATAAATCTATTAACTGAACATCCCTTGTATATTGTAGAAAAGTCTTTCGTCAGAATATTAGCTTCATAGCTCGATCGAGGCAATCCACAGTCCCACAAGGTCTACTTGGTAGCGCCTTTCATTTACTCACTTACGCAAATAAAAAGAGGAAAGGCGCCCGAACGAGGACTGGAGGGCTGACGGCCATGAATATATTTTCGAAATGTTTACACGACAAGATGGTGAAGTCCGTTAAGCCGCAACGCCACCTGAAAAAGAAGGCAGCCAACTGCCCGTTTAGTGATAGAGTTCTTGGCTGAGAGGGGCATAGAGTGTCTGCCGCGTCTTCCATATTCGCCAGACCTGGCACCGAGTGACTTCTGGCTGTTCGGTAAACTGAAAGACTTGCTGCGGGGAACACGATATCCATCACTAGCGGCTCTGGGAACCGCAAATTTCCAGTAGTTCAAACGAACACCTGAAAATTACATCGTTCAGTCCGTGAGGTATTGGAATATTGAAGAGCACAAAGACTCTGTCTTTGTGCTCTTCAATCGGAGGAGGAACACTTTGCAATACCACACCGGAAGTGTATCGTGTCTCTCTATGCAAATTTCGGTTCAAATGAACGGTGGGGGAAGCAAAATACGAAGCCGCAATATTTCGTATCAGCAGTGCCACGTTTCCTCCATCCCCGATTTCGACCTGTGTATCGGCCTCGATGGCAACGTCCAGGAAGGCGCGGGTGGGCGACAGCCTCCTCAGAAACGATTCCATCGCCTGAGTAAAACTCTTCTACAGTTTCACAACACATACGGAAATGCGTGTGAATGACATTCATTGATCTCACCTCAAACTTCACATTTTTCAGTCATTCAATGTGGTGAATAAATATACATGGAAACAGTTTCTTCCTTTCTGATGACTATTTGTAATAATTATCCTAAGACACAGAGGTAAAAACGCAGAAACAACCGCGAAAAAAAATTAACTGCTTAAAAAAGCTGTGAAAAAGCTTTCGACTCCTTAGTAGTTCCTTTGCTGGACTAGGCATTCCAGGCTCACTCTATGTCTCCTTGGTAACGCCTGTCATGTATTGACGTGGGCCGAGGAAAAAGTGCGTAACAGCAGATGCGAGGGGGATTGAACGGCTGTAACTCCATGTTCTCTAACTCTTAAAATGTATGCAGAAGGGGACGAAACGGAGTCTGAGACTGTCATGCCACATGAAGAACTGCAAGCAACGAAACAGAGAAGACACGATATTATATATGGCACATACATAGCTAAGCCTTGAAGGAAGTTCCTCATATTGTTCTTGTTTTAGCGTGTCGCAATCTTTGAACAAATGAAACACTGGAGGGGAGAATATGCCAACGGACACAATGATTGAGTCACATAGTTTGTCAATTGACTCATATTGGAGGCATCCTGCGCGACACTCAATAATGAGTCATCAAGTCATAAATATTTAAATGTGCCCACAGATATAGTATGATCTACCACATGGCACTAGGTAAAAAAGTAAAGGTATGCATGAAAGTGTACAGCCTTCAAGAAGATGGGGTATTGCCCCTTTGAATACCCCTTCGTCGTCGTGAAAGCCCCCTCCTAGCAACAGTGTGGTGAAATCCTAGCTACGGGATAGGAAACAAAAATGGTGCACCTTCATAAATCACGATCGTACCCGAAGTAAGCCTGAATCGATGAACTGCGCCGTTCGAAGAAGCAGGGAACGGACAGTCCAGGAAAAAGCAGACTCTCGAAGGCTCCTGGCTCTGGCGGGTGCGAATCGGATGAAGGCGTCCACGAACCTTCACCGATTCGTTCATCACCGTTTTACTCGAGTGAAGCACCTTAACAGTGTCACTACAGTTATTCAGTCATCTCCAGACCTTATTCGTACGTTTCGGCAACGAACATTGTAACGTTAGTACTTTTACGAAGCGGTCGTTTCCCGTTTTCTTCGTTACTCCGTTTTCTTTTTTCTTTTTTTTACTGACTCTCATCCATTTTTATTTGAAGGTGAGCGATAATAGCGTCGGCATTACCGTATTGTGCGGGGTTATTATTTCAAAAACATTCCAAATAATTATTTAAGATCTTCACCTTCTTCATCTGGATGATTTCGTTCATTTGAAGAAAAGAATACGAATTATTGGATTGTTAGCCTGGTCTCAATTTTGCAATAGGCATTTTCCTTGATCTCAACAAACAAATTTCACTTTCTCCAAGATTCCTGTCGTCTCCCCCCCAACATTTATTACTTCGATCCAGGAACGTTTTGCCTTTGAAAAGAGATAACCTTGCCATTTCTCGTTAGATACTTGGTGTTCAGGAACGATTGTCGTTGCTCACTACCTGGAAATTTTGCTTCTGTATCTACTTCATGAAGAAATACTGACAAATGACACTATTCAATGTGTCATTCGACTATGTTATGTGTGTATAAGAGTTTCTTCGCGTTTGGCCCGTAAAACGAGTCACGAGGTCGTCGAATTCGGTGAAAATCGGTAGCATGTGTCATGCGTTAGTTGACACGCGTCCATCTGCTAAATTATGGTTCGTCTTTCCGTTCGACGCATTTCGGCAGGTGTCTTGCAGTAAGATGCTGCAAAGGACACACTGAATTGTGTCAAGACGCATGACACATTATTTCATGTCATCATACAAAAACCAAGCTCTTTTCTTGTCGCAATGGACATTTTGAAAATTTCCATCATTGAAACGCGAGGAACAAAGTCGATTCAAGCCGAAACGAGCAAGGACCAATCGATTCTTCGATCATGTGTCATGATCATATATTCCTTCCATTTCGACATTTCTCGGTAGTTGGGTTGATAGAAGCGAAACGAGCAGGAAAGAAGACTTGCCGGAAGGCACAGTCGACTCTGATCGCACCGACTCCGGGCAGAGTCTTTAAATACATTTTCAAACGCAACTGTGTCGACCCAAGAAGAGGAGATATAGCCAGCCGACACAGAGGACGACTATGTACTCTCATGGTTATATATTAACATGTTAGCATTAACTCCATTGTAGGAATTGTAGTTCTGTGTCCTCACAGGGCGATGGACTATTCTTTGATGCTGGCCGCGCTTTCCAGCCTCTTCTGGGTCGGATCAGCATTCGAACCAATGGTGTACTGGGCCATACACCCCGGGCAACGTTACGGACTTGCATCAATCGAGATCACCGTCGACTTCGAGGCATGCGACGCTATATGCGCCCACTACGGGAAATCCCTGCCGTGCCACGCCTTCAACTTCAGGGAATCGGATGGCACCTGTCAGCTGGTTTACGAGGGTGGGGGACAGCTCGTCCCTGCGGAAGGGTTCCATGCGTTTCTCAAATGTGAGTAGCGCATAGTAGGTTATAGGTAGCTTTCCTTTTATTTTTTTCTAAATTTCAAATCATGATATAACATGCATTTCAGGATGAACCGCTTTGGCACTAATCCTGAAGGATAACCTCAAGAATGAACGAAAATATGCATATCTCGGAATGTATTTCACCGTTTTAGGATATTATATTTATTTATGCAATTCTACAGTTCAGTTCATTATTTCAATATATTCAAATCGTGCGCGATGAAATATTTGAAAAACTTTTCCTTGCGAACAAGAACAGTTTCCTGTCTGGCGGACGATTCAAGTATGGAGGAAATTGTCATTCAATGGGTAAACTGGAACGAAGTCGACCAATTTGGGCAGGAAGGCACTCTTCAAGCGCTGGAAAGGTTTCACCAACGGAATAGCCAGGCACAAGACATCCTGTACATGCCGTGCGACACGTGTGTGGTATACGACGAGGTCGAAGCAGGAAGAACCTGTCCTGTGTCATCCTTCAGGTGAGAGGAGAGAATCTTACTCCTAGGCGATATTGAGCCCCGAGCATGTTAATGCGCAATCAAGAACCTGGGATGTGTTCCAGGATGATTCATAGTTGACGGGCGGATGTAAACACCAGGCATTGGCCGCTTTTGAACACTGGTTTTTTATTTTATACAGAATTCTTCGCCGGAAACCCAAGTCAATCTATTCAGTAACGTAACGTAATGTGAGATAAGCTAGACGAGCTGTGAACAAACTCTTTGTTTAAACCCAACTCATGGCTTCCCCAAAATGATTTATTTTGTATCACTTTAGACATGAAGAAAAACATGTTCGGAAATCCTAAATACCAATGAATACATGTATGTATGAGCATATGCACCAGTGGAGACACATTTGATGGGACTGATTTTTTACCTAAAAATCAGTCCCATACTAAAATCAGTGCTATAGGTGGACGCTTCGTCTAATACAGCGCTTATTAGTTCTACTTTCAAGAAAGCGGGCATTTTCATTGCTGCTTCTGTGAAAGCAGAAAGTTTGGCTAGTACGTAATTTACTCAAATGCAAGCAAAACAAACCTTTGCCTAAGTAACTCCCATGAAGAGGTTTTTCTAATCAGGACTTGCCAAAAGAACTTCAACTCAACATTCAATTGCGAAATTTTAAAATCATTTGCAGATTGCTGGGAAATTCACGCGGGTGCTTTAGTTCATCATGCCCTGTTTCATGTGATATCCTCAGATATGGTAGTTTGTAGGTAGTTGCGTAAATTGTCAAAAGCTGACCTCTTCTCCTAACAAACACAACGACACCAATCTCATATCGTGGCTTTATTGCTCTAATTGTGCTTGAAAGGCGTATTTACGACTTGCGACGAATATTACACCTAACAGGATGATTCGGAGAGGAACGAAAAGAGGAGCAAGTGGAGGAGAAACTGGAATTGGAAGAGCTGATGCAGGAGACGGTATTGACAGAGTGAATGGAGTTGTAGTAGGAAATGCTATGGAAAGATCTACTGGAAGAGCAAGAGCCATCAGGGACACTGCAACGAAGAAGACCGAAGGGACTTCAAGAGCACCAGCGGTAGGGCAAAAAATGGGACCTACGGGAACAACAGCAAAAGGAACAACACGAGCCACGACAAGAGGAACAACACGAGCCACGACAAGAGGAACAACACGACCCACGACAAGAGGAACAACACGAGCAACGACAAAGAAGCCAACTGGTGGCAACGCAGGAGGTGGAAATGGGAACAACCAAGGATCGATTCTTGATGCAATTGTAGCAGCAGCAGCCTCAGGAGTTCTAGCAGAAAAAATGGCAAGCAAGGCTGAAAAAATTTCAGAAGAACTATCAAGACTTGTGGAATCCCATCCAGAAGATGAAGCATTAATCATTTCAGATTATGTACGCATCATTCTAGGAGTAGCAGCAGATGCAATTAATGAGGGAACTATCGAAGGATTACCGCGAGCCACGACAAGAGAATCAGCACGAGCCACGACAAGAGGAACAACACGAGCCACGACAAGAGTAGCTGCTAGAGGCACGACAAAGAAGCCAACTGGAAGCAACACAGGAGGTGGAAAGGGGAACAACAATGGATCGATTCTTGATGCATTTGCAGCAGCAGCAGCCTCAGGAGATCAAACAGAACAAATTGCAAGCAACTTTGGTGTCATTTCAAGCCAAGTAGCAAGACTTGCAGGATCCATTCCAGAAGATTTTATGTCAGGCGTTTCAGATTTTGCTGGCGACATTCTCGGAGCAGCAGCAGACGGAACAGATGGAGGAAGTTCCGAACGAGCAAGACAAGCCTGTTTCCTTTTCCTGTCCTTCAGTATCGGACTGAATTTCTTGCAGCATTTGTTGTTCCTTTGTGTGTGATCCATTTAATTTTGAACATGGAGACTCTGAAACGTTTGATTTTCAGCCCGTATTATAGTTCCGCTCGCATCATTATTTTGTTTATTTATTGCAATACTCATATTTCATTCCAAACTCTGTTGATTCCATACTGATTGGATTAGTTTCTGAAAGATATCCATTCTTGGGTGCCTATTGGATTTTCCCTGAAACCAAGATTCAAATCATGTCTGAAAATGATTTGGTGACCTCGTTTTCCTTGACCTCCTCAGTTTTTGTTCCTGTCTTTCCTGGGACCAGCGCTTTAGCTCGCTTGCTGTTTTGCTTGTTTTGGGAACGTAGGGGTTTTCCATTGCATTTTCCCAATGATTTCTACTAAGCCCTATGTATTGCACATTTTGACTGTCATTGAATTTCATCAGCTTGTATTTCCCGTTCTAAAACCAAGCCGAGCAAAATTACTACTCCTACGATCAAGCACTTCTTGCTGCCTGACGATTTGAATGCTGCAGGAATTCTCCGATATCCTGATTTTATTACTGACGCGTCTAAAGTAAAGTCCCTCTTTACTTGGTGATATGGGAACAGCAACGATTGCAATCACATGTTTTTTTCCTTCAGAATACGTTGTAATGGGCTATTAGTTTCTTGGGGTTTGAATAAAAAGAAGCTAATGACGAAGCGGCCTGTGTAATGTCCATCAATCTCTCATTCTTATTATTTTATCATTTTTGACTCATGGTGAGGCGGACTATTTTTTTTAACCTCAAGTCATTTTCATGCGAAAATGGATACATCTTGAAGCAGTCAATGTTGACCACGGAAGAGACCTTCGTATTCATGCATATATGGATGGAGATTCATCTTCCATTTAGCAAGGTAGCTTACTTTCTTTGTTTTTAGTATCTTGTTCATTATAGGGGAGTCCCAAATGGAATGCAAACTCTGAATCAATGGATTAAAGCGACCTATCGTCATAAGTAAGCATCCGAGCGACTGCTTCCTTGGTATCGTGTTTCTCTGTGCTTGTATAGAGCCTGACATAAATTATTTCTTGGATTTGACAGCCAAACCCGACTCCTTTGACCGTCATGCAGCCCCAAATCATCAGGCCACCTCCACCATACTTGCGGAACTCCCTCACGTGCCGCTCTGCTAGGGCTTCGCCGGGCTGTTTCCATATCCAAACGTGCCCATCCGACCCCATAAAGTTGATTTTTGTTTCGTCTGACCAAATAATGCGTTTCCAGTCCTCCACAGTCCAGTGTTGGTGGCGGCGGGCGAATTCCAGCTGGTGTAAGATATGTCGCGGCTGGAGATGCGGCTTCTTTCGCTTGGTTGTTGCCCTCAGACCAGTTGCTTTCAGGGCTCTGCGAACAGTTTTGGCACTGCATTCTACTGAAGTGCTGTTTTTGAGCTACCTAGTCTCTTGCACTGCAGTGTCAACCTGACCCGATGTCACCATTCTGATGAATCTGCGCTTGTCGGCGGCGGTAAGTTGGGATGGATGCCCACCATTGCTCTTTGATGCGTCGGGTCTGACTTGAAAACGCACCCAGGATACGGTGCTATACCTTATGCCAAGCTGGGCTGCAATTCGAAGCGTCGAGAGGCCATGGTCGACGAGTGAGGAGATGCTGTCGCGGGTTTGTTGGGAAAGCGGTTCCATGTTGCCAGTAATGTTCAAATGGAACCCAACCCCACCCAAGCCTACCACATCTACAGCTAAGCAAGCTACAGGTTTGCTGGCCAGGTTTCATTTGGGAAATGAGAGACTGTGGAGGGTTTTTTATATCGTGGATGGAAAGCGTGGGACGTAGGGACAAAACTATTGCAATGACCTGGTTAGCTTTCAACAGCTGCAGCTCATCCAATAAGGAGCCAATTGACATGTGACTAGAACCAATCCAAAACCAGGTAGTTGAAGTATGATTGACTGAAATTGATGCAAAATTGAACTCATCATACTCGAGTTATGAGTCATAAACTGGCAATGCGTCAATCATTGCAAAAGTTTTTCCCTCACTGTATGTTTCAGGAATTCGACTGAACGACCGAAAGAAACAAGAATACTTCTCTCTTCTGCTGAAGATTTTTTAAATACCATTCCCTGATACACAATCAATAACGCCAAATTAACAAATGAAATAATATTATTACATGAACACCTCTTGTAGTGTAAATATTTGGCTTTCTAACGTTTAATACCATCATTGCTCGATCGTGTCAATCCACAGTCCCACAAGATCTAATTGGCAACGCATTTCATGTACTCACTTGCGGAGAGAAGAAGGAGGAAAAGGGCCCTAACGATGACTGGAGGGCTGACGGCCAATCAATTTGTTCGTAACGTTTACACGACAAGATGATTAAGCCCGTTTGCCGTAACGCCACATGAAAAAGAGGGCATCCAGCGGAGAATGTTTCCTCGAAGGTACATTAGGCATTTAAAGAATGCATGTCGCCTTCCCGGTTCAAGACCACAACTGAATGCACATAATTTTGAAATATTGCATTTTCGGTTTTTCTGTTAGACATGAATCAATTCTCATGATGGAAAATGCTCACTGAATATGTTTGTAATTCGTTTAAAATACAATGCGCATCGCTTTATACGGAGTACATTTCTCGTTCATTGTCATTACTGCAGTTCTTAAACATTATTTTGAGAACTAGAAAGGACTAGGTAGGCGATGAAGAGAACTAGGAAGGCGATAAACATAATTTTTTAAAAAATTGAGGAGGGAGCGCCTCCTCCATGATCGCGGATGACGTTCCTCTGTCGTCATGAAAGCCCACAACTACGACCTTCCTGTGAAATCCTAGCAACCGTAGTGGAAACATTTGGTGGACCTTCATAAATCACACGTATTACGGAAAAGAGCATAAATCGATGAACTGCGTCAGTGAAATGAAGCTGGTTTCAACAAGTCGTTCCCTCCTACCATTTATTACCTCTATTTTATATTTTCGCATTTTCTACACATTGCATGCGAAAATATCCACTCTATTTTTCCTCTTTTTCATTTCCTCAAGATGAATCCACGGGATCCACGGAAGGGTGTTCAATACGCCAGAATCTTCAGATTGTATCAATAAGCTATACTAAGAAAAAGGGGGAATGCTTTCTTCAAAATCGTTGGACACGCTTGTGTGTCGTCGCGAAAGTTCTCGCTAAGAAACATCGTTGTGAAATCCTGGCAACGGTACTGGATACGTAAGGGAGGCCATAATCCATCATACTCCTAGGGAATGTAAACCTGAATCGATATAACACGTCTGTCGAAGAACCACAATCCGGACGGTGTAACATAAAGCAGGCTCCCAAAAGCCAGTGCTGGTGGCCTATGCCAATCCAGCGAAGACATCAACACCCGAAACCTCTCCTGACGCCTTTCGTACGTGCTGACATCGAGCGTCATATTTTCAGAGTGCTAAAAAAAACCATGAGATTCGGTTTACATTCATGCATCGCATACATTTTGGTTTCAAAGAGAGAGGTATTAACGTCGCTGTTAGCTAATCACAGCACGGGGTTTTTCAAATGAATAAAATCACAGGACGATACAGACCATGTATAAATTCAATATACCAGTAAATACTACTCACGTATACAGGGTGACACAAAAGTTCTGTACACTCGGTTATCTCAACTTTTTATAACCATTTTTAAAGAACTCACAAATGGGGGACAACGCTATTAGAAACTACAACCATTTCAACAGATAATGCCCGCAAATTCATTCAAAATGACCACCTTTTGCTGTAACACAATCGCGAAGTCTCTTTCGGAATGCATCGACTGCGGCACGCAGGGTTTCCTGGGGGATTTTGATCCATTCCGTTTGAAGGGCACGCTTCAGGGATTCGAGAGATGCATGGGGAGTAGCACAGGCTTTGCTCTGCGAGATGCTCCACACGCAAAAGTCCAATGGGTTCAGGTCTGGACTATAAGGAGGCCATTCTGCCGAGGTGATGAAGTCAGGGAATTCTTTTCTGCAGAAGGCCTGAGTGATTTTTGCCTCGTGGGCTGGCGCAGTCCTGTTGGAAAGTCTATTTGCGGTTTCCGAAGTGCTTTTTGGCCCAGGGCATTACGGTATCCTCCAGGATAAGGTCACGATAGGCAATCGCGTCGATCTTCGTGCCAGATGGCACAAAAACCAGGGGCGTGCGCCCCTCTGCAGTGATACCCGCCCACACCATCACAGAAGCTGGCATCTGCGTTCGAGAGACACGTCGGAGGTCTTGAGAGATACCTGACGACTCTGCTGCCCATACTCGATCATTTTGAGAGTTAAACGATTGCTCGATCGTGAAGGGCGCCTGCGATCGTTGCAGCCTAGTTTTCTTCGCTTGCTCCGTGAGATGCTGAGCGTTTTGGAGTTTAAAAGGCCGAAGATTCAGCTTGCTCTTGACAATACGCCGGAGCGATTCGCGATTTATCTTAGTCGTTTGGGCCATTTTTCTCAGCGATTGCTTGGGATTTCGACGAAGCCGAGATCTAACCCTTTTGATGTCGGCAGTTGTTGACACAGACTTCGGTCTATGGATGATGATCTTCTGTAGAGTTTGTCTCGAGGAACCGCTGAATTGTACGTTTGATGAAGTTCCGGTTGTAGCCATTGTTCTGGAGCAGTCGGAAAATCTGCTGCTGCATATTACGCGGACTACCTTGAAAAGAAGATGGTAATATGACAGGTTGCCCTACCTTGATGGTATGTCCAACCACATTACTGACATTATTTGCATCAGTATGAAGGTAATCCAAAAGTCCTTTGTAAGACTCAACGCGTAAAGCTTTCTGATTGCACTTTAAGTAGTTCAATCGGTTAGCTTCCGCTTTGACGTAAGCGTCGACGATGTACTGTTGAGTCAAATTCCCTGCGTTCAGCAACGGGTTTAACTCATTGCGAACCGCGAGACGGTAACTATAGAACATTGCCTGAGTTACTTTGGAGTTGGAACTGCGTTGGGGTATTCCAATCTCCCAACCGTTCCCTCCTCTTGGGAAAAGAATTGTCACAGGCACGGGGCGCTGCGGCAGGTTGTTAAGTACTGACGACAAATATTTTATCAAATTCGCTTCCTAGCGTCCCGCGCCTGACAACTATCCTTTCCTTGGGGAGAAAAGGTCCGTGCCTGTTCACGGCCGAGAAAGAAATATCCCACAACTGAGTCTGATAATTAATTTATTACTTAAGTGCCTAAAGGTTACCAGGTTGTTCAACAAAATATAAAGAAACAAAAATGTTGTTAGTTACAAGATTCACAACCAACAAATATGGAGCTACCC
>CAJPEV010001641.1:0-42745 GCA_905338385.1 Darwinula stevensoni
ATTGACCGGACTTACCTGTTTTAGGACTCGATAAGGACCGATCCATCGGCGAGCTAATTTAGCCGCTCTGCCAGGTTTAACCTGGGGAAAATAAACCAGTACCAAATCTCCCACCCGTATGTCACTACAGGAGTATGGGCGACATCAATTTCTCTGGGGTCATTCTGCACGATGTCGATGCAACTCAAGGGGTTTCAAACTTTTCTTTGTAAACTTGGGTCTTCGCATACACATTTATCCTTTTCAAGGTCAGATTTTTAAATTTAAGTTCGGAACTACTAGGTCGGGTTTTCGCAGCATAATACAAAAAAAATCAATTCTGTGCTTTGGATGGGTGGATTTCAGTGGCGGCTCGTCAGGGTAGGCAGGGTAGGCAGTGCCTACCCAGTTTAAAATCAGAGTTCTCAAATTAATATTTGCTAATTAATTCTTCGATTAGCACAGCTGGAAATACTTTTTTTTCCAGCGAGGTAAAAGCAAAACGAGATGATGCGTCCAGAGTAGGCACGGCGCTGCCTGCCTACGCTGGCTAGGCTCGAATTCCCAAGAGTCCAATGCAGGAAGGAGAGGAGGGAGAAAGGGAAGAGAACCACAACACTGGAATGAGCGTGGGTGCAAGGCTTGTAGGCTCTATATATCTTGTTGTAGGCTTGCCTACGGTGCGGTTACTCCTTGCGCAGGAATGAAGGTTGAGAATTGCTTGCTCACGCTCCCCTGCTCAGAAGCACGTGCTTGTAGAAGCCTCTGTTGTTGTCACACCTGATCAGACCTATTTTACAGTATTATGCAGACTGAATAAGGAATCATTCCGAACAGGCTTCTGTCAGTCTCAGTTCCCTATTCCTACCTCGCATTCGTTGCTTTCTCTGGAAGAGGCACTGTTACCAAGTGATATGTGTTGTTAGACAGACAGTTCTTCGCATCCCTGGGGTGTCTTCTAACGATATAGTTGCATTCATTGAAGGTTTAAATCTTCGTCACTTTTCCTTTTAGATGCAAGTAATTTCCTTGATGGATAGTTATGATTATGTTAGAATTAGATTTACAATTTTTAAATGCAAAAATCCAAAACCAAGCCTGTAGCCAAGGGGTGGGGGGTGACCCTCAGAATAGACTGGAGAGTGGTGGGTGGGGGAGGGGATGCTGAGCGAGGTTGAGAGAGGAGTGAATGTGCCTGTTACTATCCTAGGAGGACGCTCGATTGGTCAGTAGGGATAGAAATGGGGATCATATGGGTGCAAAGGAATCATTGGGGGGTGACCTCCGCCCCCTCCCACTTTTTTTTTTGCACCACTGCTGCCTACCAATTTTTTTTACCCACGAGCCGCCACTGGTGGATTTAAAAAATTTTTAACATTTTACCTCAAAATGATCAGAGGAAAAAAAAAACTACTTACTTTGGCTTGACTAAGTAGTTTTCAGGCAGCCGTATCGCAAACGCGAATGGTTGAGCCGTGACGAAAGGGTCAAAAGAGGCAGATGCAGTCGTATCCTGGGAGGAAGGAGGTCGAGGTCCTCTTCCGACGATTTTGTCCGGAATCTGTGTTCGCATTCGGTTGAGGACGCTGCCTTGCCCTATCTCGTTGGGCGATCGCTCAAAGAAACGCTCCTTTGGCATGATTCGTGGGTGAATACGTGCTCGGCCGTGTCGCGATGGTTCACCTGGTTCACGGTTCCTTCGATCTAAAGTACTTATTGTGATCGGACGCACCAGACAGAAAATTTGAACGTTTTTTCGAACTCCAGGACTCTCATCTCCCTCGATTCGAATGTTGCGACGGTTTGTCAATGTGAAAAGAGTTCGTTCAAGTTTCCATTTGCTTCCACTGACATCGGGGGGGGGGGGGCCATTTACTTAGATCTCTTCCCATCCTTTTTTATAAACCCTCTTTTCAGTCTAATCACCAAGCCACTCTTCGAGAATCTCTTGGGGGGAAAATGTAACAAAGTAGACTGTGATGTTCCCTGATGTGCAAACCGCCTGGACTGCTTTGTTTTTGCTCGCGAAACTGCTCCGCAGAAATCTCACGAGAAGTGACTCTTGCGTTTTTGTGGAGCTAATGGACTCATCAACTGCGACTCTAGAGTCCCTCTCCATCCCCTCATTTAGCAAATCACACTCACAAAAGCTGTTGAAAGTTTTTCCATTTTTATACACAAAGAGAAAAAATATTCTTTACATTTGCTTTCGTTGAGCCAAATTAACCACTTATTACCAGGAGGAAGTCCTCGCTTCTCTCTCCTTAATTTTCTATCTCAATTGGCCTTCTCAGTATTATTTGCAAACTTATTGGCTATAATATTGAACAATCCAACAGTTCTCGAAGCCATTATCATTACGAATAATTAATAATTACGAATTAAGAAATGGATCGAGAATCGATACCAGAGGTAACCCGCTAAAAACTTTAATGCTTAGGTTTCTTAATTAATAAGCACTTTTTTCCTGTTAAATTCCGATTACTTCCACTTTCGCTCCAGTGGAATCTCGCCCCCGCATTCCGATTGACAAGAATCACAAGATGTGATTTCATCTTTGATCTACACACGGTTGGGGCGCAAGTACTCAGGAGCGCCTTTCCACGCCTGATTTTCATGACTGATAGCCATATCTACCTCAATATTTCAATCAAGGGGGGGCAAGGTCAACTCTTAGTTTCGCAATCCCTCCCTGTGTAAGACGGATTCTGATATATGCCCAGAAGAGCCGCTTAAATATTTTTGAACTCGTGGCTTTGATTTAGAAGGAAAAATAGCACATAGAATCGCAGCTGGTCATGCTAGAGACTGTGGGTACCAGGATATGGAAGAAAAAGAAATACTGGGACTGGGAGGCTTAGATTGACCATCTCCAGAATCTATGCATCTATTTCGGACAAACGAAAAAAATCGTTAAGAAATGTCACAGCTCTGTATTATGTGCTGTCCTTTGGTTAGACCATCTGTTCCTTCGGAGGCAGTTCGTTTAGATGCAAGTTTTTTTTATTTATCTGTATGACTTTCTAATTAGTGCATTTTACACCATCATCATTTGACAACAACATAAGATTCTTCATAAAAACAAGGATTTCTGAATCCATGAGGGACTATAATTCCTATCATCTCAGAGTCAATTTCAGTATCTATCATACATAGGGTGGGAAAGTGAAACTGGGAGTTACCTCCCCTTTCGGAAGGATGAGGCAGACGTGGTTATCAAGTAGCGAAAAAATCAACGTTTGGAAAGTCACTCGCGCACTGTGCACTCGCGCCACTGTTTATCGAGATGAGATAAAGGGGAGAATTTAGTATCTACCTATCAATTAAGTCTCGTAGATGAAAGTGGAAGACACCATAAATTCCTGTGTCCGTTCCTGTACACTCTCATGAAACAGAAAACATCATTTTAATCACTAAATACCAGATCATCGAAAACAATCCCTTGCGTCGAATTTTCAACCACTTCAGCGAAATAGGAGTACAAATCATCAGCCTTGATGTACTTGGAAATATCCGTTACCCGATCGTAAAATTGGATCGAAGCTAGACCTAGGTGTAAAGGTGTTAAGGTGTTAAGCCGCTTATGAGCTTTACACAATACCAAAGAACCGAGCATACATAGCATGCACACCCATGAACGACATATTTTCTTGCGTGAGGGTAGCCAATGTCACTAAAGGGGATGCATAATACGCTCGGTTATTAAAATGTTCATTACTGGAAACAGGACAAAAAGGGGCGGGGGAATTTTACCATATCTTTCTTAAACTTTGCTGAAAACCGCGTATGGAGTTCCCATATTCGAGAACTTTCAACCCGATAATTCATATCAGTGTACTTGAACCCATTTCGATTTCTTCGAGTGACGCGAATCCTGGGATTGGGACCGGGAGGACTCAGATAAAGCAACCAGATATAAGGGTCAGCAGATATTTATTGCTGACAAATGCAGGAAAGACAAAGGAGGAGACATGTTTTCCAGAGACGAGACCGAAGAAAAGTAAAGAAATAAAAGGGTGAGTAGAAGTTGCTGGAAGCAATTAAGCTTCGATGCTCTGGCAAGACAGCACCTACCGCTGGAACCGCCACTTCAGCTACCTAAAGCAGTCGTAGAGAAGGTTCTATGGTATCGCCCGTGCCGGGTAGTCGAGCAACCGCTACGCTGGTGCCGAGTGCGTCACCTTTGGCTAGAGTTTGGAAACAAAGAAGAGAATCATATTTCACATCCAGCAAGGAGACCATCGCGGAGTCGAGTTAATGGACCTACCTCCTTGGTGATGATGTTAGAGGGCCTGCACGAGAGAGAGCACTCGGGCACGGGCTTGACGGAGAAGCAAGTCTCCTCTCCTCGGGGCACGACCTTGGTCATGTATCGGGTGCAAGAGGAAGAGGATTCAGAATATTCCTGGCGTTCCACCTCGTGATAGCTTCCCATGGGGTGATAGGTGTTTGCACTCAGGCACTTGTGCTCTTCCGGAATGATGTGCTTCACGTGGGAATGGACACTGCATCCACCTTCCTTGATGGCATAGGTCTGAGCGAAGGCCATTGGGTGAACCATCACGCAGTCCCTAGGCGTCTTGAATTCGGCAACCTTCTCTCCGTTGAAGTCACCGCAAAGACCACACATTCGGCCTCGGTAGATGTTAGACACCTATAGAGATATCCTTTTCCTCCTTCAAAAGTTCTCTACAAACATGAAGGTGTCGTTCAATAGAGTAAGAATGTGGAAAAACCCACCTCGACCTTGATCCTCTCGCCGTCAGTCACGACCTTGACTCCATAGAGAGGAGATTCGACTTCGATTTCGTGGTTCTTGTACTTGATGAATTCCAGGATCTTCTTGTAAGGAGTCTCGGGACTCTTGATGACCTTCTTCTCCGTGGGGGAGAGATGGATCGGTTGTCCGTCAAGAAGGACTTGGATTTCTGGCACGGAACCAGAGACAGCGGAGACGCGAGACACTGGCCTGATGAGCACCTTGTGGGGTCCTACCAGAACCTTAATCACCTGTGATGTCATGGAGAAAAGCATAACAATTTCCATGAATCCCATTTGTCACTTCCACGTTCGAAGGAGAGACAGACGCCACTACAATGACCCACCTTGCCGGAGGAGGAAGATTCCTTAGCCAGGACAGCGACTGGAGCCTCCTTGGAGCAATCCTTAGCAAGGAGATGCCAGCACTCACCCAGAGGGTACTTGTAGGTCACGTTATCGAAAGTCCTCACGAACTCGCTTTCCAGCTTGCACTCGGCTGTCGTCACGAAGGAGACCACAATTAAGGACAATGGAGAAAGATGAGCGAATCATTTGTCTGTCAAAAGCATCCTTACGAATATAGGTCAGGCCGAAGATTCGGTTGAGGGTCTTCTTGACCAGTTCCTGCTTGGCACTCAGAGGGAATACAATATTAGCAGCAGGGGAGACCTTGATGGTCTTGAAGTAGGTGTTCTCGCGGGGTTTGAGAAGGAAGATGTCCAAGACGGGGTATGGGTGAGAAGATGCGGGAGGGAAGACCTTGAAGACGACCTTCACCTTGTTGCTGGGGTTAGTAACGCCCACTCTTCGGTTCGTCATGTGTGGGTACAGCATGATGAACTACTTCAGTAGGTGCACTCTTCACTTCAAGAACTGCATCTTCCCTTGCAAGAGGAGCCACTATAGGTCCTACATCGACAACTCCCACCACCGGACCTAAGCCCGGAAGAACGTGTGCCCCGTGTACTTGATTCCTCGGCTCTCGTCTTCCCTGCAGCGATGGCTCTCATAGCTTTCTTCGGCACGGATTCTCTGCCTCTCGGTCCTCGTCATCACGATCTGCAATCGGAATTGACGAATGAGCGTCTCATTCGACGTTTTTCTTAAGGACTCGACTCGGAACGTGATCTTGGTATTCGCCGGGCGGCGGACTCACCCTGGTGTTGATGGCATGTTGGCATTCCTCGCCGAATCGGAAGTGGAGGTTACCAAGAGTGGTCATTTCGGATTGGAGCAGGGCCTGTCTCTCGGTGCTTGGTGGGAGGTTGGGATATTGGAACTTGGAATTGATGCAGATCTTGTAAGGAGTGGATTCGTATCCTGGGAGGGGTTCTCTCTCCATCAGTTGCGAGTTGAAGAGCGCCTACAACCAGAACCTCCACCGCATCTACTGCCTACGGGATATAGAGGAGCCCTGAGCTGGCTGGTCAAGTTGGAGTCGCACCTCGACTACTTGGAAAGGTGGATAGGGTTTGCATTCAGTTTCATCATGTCGAATTCCTGAAACTCGGCCGTAAAAGAATGAGACGAAGTTGACTTCACTCACTCTCAACGTCCATGTCTTCGTATTTCAGAGGAGTGTAGTATTCCCTGGATCTCAGGCTCCTGATGGAGTCGTAGGAAGTGTAGCAAGGAGATTCTGGATCCTGGCATTCAGCCAGTTTGGACCATGGGTTGTTGAAGTACTCTTGAATGTCTTCGGAGTACTTGTTGTAGTACTTGGATGGGTATTTGTACTTGATCCTCTCGAATTCCATCTCGGGCTCGTGGCTGAAGGTCTTGTATGCCTTGTCGTTGGTGTCTGTTGAATATGGAAGATCGTTTTCTCATAGGTATTTCTAATGAGTGGAAAATGAGCGGTTGGATTATATATAACAGCTGAAAAATCACCGTAGCTGAGGTGAGCAACGATCTTGCTGGTCTCGGCGACGTTCCTCTCGAAAAGGAGTTTGTATTCATACTGCTTCAGAGTAGTGGGCATGAGCACGTATTCAATCAGGGTGAGCCAGTTGAAGTTGTGGATGACGTTGTAGATGCCCGGGATACCAATGAATGGGCGATCGATCTTCTGCACGAATCGGAGTGGAAGACCAAGAGACTTCTGTCCGAACCTAGTCTCCATCTGTAGAATATTCAACAACCGTAAATGATGACCCCGGTACCGTTGCATCTTGTCCCCGCTGAATGAATGGAAGCGAACTTACAACTTTAGGAGCATGTTGAGTGTGGATCATCTTAGTACCAGAGTAGAGGGTGACGGGCGTGAAGTTAAGCAGTGGCTTGACGGCAGTGAATGGCTTGCTGTGGATGTGGAAGATGTCGATCTCAGATGGGAGTGGTCCATGAGTTGGCCTCTCGAGCTAAACCAGGAAAAAGGTAAAGAATTTCTCAGCACAAAAGTTCCTATTACGAGGTGACTGGGAGTGGATATGTTTGATACCGACCTCGATCTTGAACTTGCCCTCGGGGATGTCGTAGACGGCGTTCGCCTTGACGGGGAGAGACACCAGAACGTGGGTATTCACACCACTGATGAGGGCCTTGGTCGTCATAGGGCAAACAATCACAGTCTCGACCAAATTGTTGTAGCTTATCCTGCATGATAACAATGCAAGACTGGTCAGCTCGTGTTGGGAACTTCTTTAAAGTGTGAGATGTAACTGTGTCTTACATTGGCTTAACATCGGCGTAAACGCGGACGTGAGTCGGGGCACCCGATCGTTCAGCACGGAAGATGGAAGGAGAGATTTCGAGCTTCACGGTACCTCTCAGAGAGATAAGGACTGGGGTCCTAAGAGTGAACATGATGGGAAGACCCATCGCACTGGGGAGGACGACAGTGGACTGATCGAGAGGGATGACCTTCTGGTAGTTGATGCCGTACTCGCCCGGAGAGTTCAGTCGGATCGTACCTGCAAAAGAATGCAATATTCAACGGTGCATTGTCCATGCAGACGCCGATTTTGGATTATTGATCTGAATGCGGCCGGTTACCTTCCTCCATGAGATGGGTGATGGTGTTCCTGTCGAAGGTGAAGATCCTCTCCATGGTGTTCATGAGCTTGATTCGAATGGTGGTCAGGAATGGATCATCCTTCCTTGTTTCCAGGGGCAACAGGTTTCTGAGCTCATTAATGCTGAACTCACTACGATGCAATATTCAGGAAAATACAATAATTATTTCGACATTTCCCATGCGGAATCTCTCCATTAGGTAATAATAGCGCATTCTCAGACCTGCTGATGCTTCTCTTGATTCTGGAGAACATATCGAACATGGATTCACTCTCGTAGTATCGTCCCATGGGTCCGAAAACCTTGTTGAAGACCTTCTGAATGCCTTCAGAGTGAATGTCAAACTGCGAAAAACGTACATGGGAAATGTATCGACGATTCCTAGAACCCACATGCAGGCATTTGAGGAATCGAGAAACACTCACTTCGAAGGGCATGGTCTCGAATCCTCCCATATGCTTGTTGACCTTGACGTAGAAGTCCCTTGGGAAGAGAGACTTGTTGGATCCAACCCAGGCAGTCTCCAGGAAGGTTCCCATCTCCCATTCCCTCAAGAACCAGGTGTTGTAGATGTTGTGGGAATACTGGATTCCAAGATCGTAGGGCTTGGCCAGAACGACAGCCATCTCGGCGAAGCGAGAGCTGTAAGGCAAAAATGTAGCTAGATCAGTCGTTAATTCATTCGAATCGATTTCGACGCATGGACGACCTCTCACATATTGCCATGGATGGGGTAAGAAGAGTTGGCCAGGCTGGCGAGAGTGGAGTAGACGAAGGAACCGACTTGCTGAGAGGGTTCAAACCAGGTACCGGTGGCGACGGCAGTGAAGAAAGCTGCTGGTGGGTGGCACTTCATCAGGGTGTAGAAAGCGGGAATCCTCACGGCGTAATGTTCGCTCGGGTTGTGGAAGATGGGCTTCATCAGGGAGAAGACCTGCAGCAACATATCACAGTTGTATTTTACCTTCTTGTTCCGAATCGAAAATGGGAAATAGTTCAGCAGGAAAGTATACGAACAAGGCTGGGGTACTTCTTGGCGAGCATCATGGCAGCATAGATGGACTTGCTCCTGACAACCACATCGGGAGTGACAGAGCCATAGATGTAAGGCTTCAGGATCCTGAGAACGAATGGGTGACCGGTGTTGCCCAAGGCCTTAAGGACAGGGATCTGGAGAGGAGACACAACAGCACCAATAATACAATGAAAATGGTTTCTTTGTTTCTGACTGGAACAATTTCAAGGTGAGGATTCGAATGACGGACCTGCATCTTCGGTTCGGCAGCGTTGCGGAGCTCTTGTTCGAGGAATGGGAGCCAAACCTCGGTGATGAGTGGGCTGTCAGGAGAGCAGAATCGGGCAGAAGAGATGGGAAGACCCTTGCGAGTGATGGGGTAGTTGAAGATTCGGGTCTTGGGGTTCACGCAGGCCTTGTTGATCAGATTGCTCACAGCCAAAAGGGCAGTCACGTATACCTGTCTGTTCTCGTGAGGCTGAGAATGGGGCTTGATCACGGGGCTCTTGGCCAGACTCTGAGTGTGGGAATATGAGAAAAGAGGGATGTGCGGAAAATTAAAACGTGAGAAGAGGAATACGATGAATATTTTCTGGAAGGAATGGCGAGAAGAGCGGAAGGACTAACGATGAGTTCCTTGAGGATGCTGACAGTAGGGACCTTGATGGTGGCGGGGAAGACCATGATGAGCTGGGCAGCCATTTCGCCAGTCACTTCTCTCCTCAGGATCAATTCCTTGATCAGTTTCACAGCTGGGCTAGTACCACTCATGGCAACGGCATCCAAAAACAGGGTCCTAAAAAATATGATAAGAAAATGAAGTGAAAAAGGAGTTTGCAGTTATTCCAGTGTTCTTCGAAGCTGATGAGAGGTGAACAGAAACTCACTTGATGGTCTTCTTGGAATAGGGGCTGACAATAGGAGCGGAGCTGATGAGTTCTTCGTACAGTTCCTTAACTTCCCTGTAGGGCAAGAGGCTAAGAGCCCTGGAGACCTGGAGGATCTTCAGAGACGTATCCTTGGCAGCAAGATCCTGGAAGGTCTCGATTTCGGTCTCGACTTCGATCAAGAGGTGCTTGATCTGGATTCCCGGAATACAAGAATTTCATTCAATGATCTCTGGAACTCTTAAACTTCCAATGGTTGAGGGTAAAAATCCACACACTAATCCTTACCTGAGACTTGATCTTTTCGATCTCGGGTTCGGCGGATGAGCTGCTGGAGTAGTTGTAGAAGATGTAGCTGTGAGGGTTGTACCAGTGGGGTTCATCGATGTATTCCTCCTCGGTGTAGTTGTATCGGCCAAGGGACTCGTACTCTCGGGAGTATTCCTCAGCGTATTCGCGGCCGTACTTTTCCCGGTATTCCTTCCTGTATCTCTCCGGATAGTCCTCAGACGAGGTATCTTCCCTGTAACTGTTCTCCTTTCGGTAGGGGTATTCGCTTTCGTATTCTCCTTCGTATGACTTGGGGTAGGGCCTCTTGGAACCATACTTGGATCCATACTTGGATTCAGAATTGGATTCATAATTGGGTCTATACTTGGATCCGTAAGTTTCCTTAGATTCGTACTCGCGGTCCTCGTTTGATCCGTACTTGGATCCGTAGTAGGCCTTCTTCTCGACGTTCCTCTCGAACCTCCTGTTGTACACGGGCTCTCGACTGTACTCGTATTCCCTCTCGTAAGGGGATCGCATGTAGGATTCAGCGTTGGAGTTGGGGTTGGTGAGTTCTCCGTTCAACTCCTTCATGATTTCATATCGGGAGTTAGGGAAGGTGAACAGCAGGGAAGTAGGACGAGGTGATGGAGGAGTTGGGATTCGGGAACTGATGGACGACGTCTTCTCCAATACCAAGGTTTGGCTGCAAAGGAATTGTCAATTGAGACCCAACTCCAGGTAGGACAAACTCAAGTCCCGAGTTTTACTGCTTGTCGGGTTCAACTCACTTCGTCACAACCCAGAGTTTCTCGGTCTTAGTGGCGAAGGGCCTCACAAGGAGTTCTCCCTCAGTCCACACCCTTTCGATCTTAAAGTGCTGCCTGTCCCCGCGGATCAAATACCTCGACACCGAGGAGCGCTATTTTCGAAGAGAACAGAATCAAATCTTCATAACTGGAATCTCTGATTCAAGTCTCTATGAAGGACCGATCCTAGAAACTCACAGAAGTGAACCTCTTGCACTGAGCATCAGCCATGCTGCATGGCTCCGGGCTGAGGTCAATAAAGGAGTTGAAGGTGTAGAACGGCTTTCGGTTGCATTGATTGTAGTTGCGGATCTTGGTGACGATCCAGGCCTTGCCCTCTTCCGTTTCCGTTCGGATCCTCCTCCATTCCTCAGGCAGGGAGAGTTCTTCCAACCTGGCCAAGTATTCTGGCAGGGGAGCAATCGTGTAGGAGGTCTTGCACTCTCCTCCGATCGAGTCCTGTTCGGTGACAAATCAAGAACCGCTTCATTTGTGTTTCCCATTTCGAAATTGAGATTTATATTAATTAACGAAGGCAATGGATATTTAAAATGTATGACATATGAAGGAAAAACTGTGATGAGGAACGAACCTCCTCGACGGTGTAGAAGTTATGAACTGGGGTACCAGCGGTGATGGTATTCAGGAGGTTGTATTCGGAGCTGGAATACGGAATGTTGCTGTGGATCTTGGAAGGAACCAAGTCGATCTTACGGTACAAGTTGCAGTTAACTCTCCGCTACGGGAAGAACTACAACTGTGAGGTAAGGCCAAGGAGCAACCTCTGAAGGTCGCTAACGTGCTGAGGCCTAAAGTCCTACTAGAACTTGCCCTCTACGTTAGGCTCCTGGGCTTCACCCAGAGGAGAATAAGAGATGGGGAACTCTTCCCTCCATGGCTTCCTCATCTCACCGTTCACGGTGCCCACCCGGAGGTTGCTGAGCTGCATTGCGACGTATGATAATGATTTCATGAAAGGATCCTAACCCATGAGATGGAGTGTAAAAGCAGGACGGAAGGGACTAGGGACATACCTTGGCCAGCATAACCGAGGGACTTTCGACCTGGAGACGCAGGGTACCTTCGATTCCCAAACCTGCATATTGAGGCTTGAGTCCCGGGATCCCCGTCACTGCCCTGGTTCGGTACAGGTACACATACTCACGTCCGGGCGTGAAAGCTGGAAAATATAATGGATCACAAGCATGGAAAGAAACTCGTGAAAACATTCATGAATGTCGACCCTGACGGGTTTGGAATAAGTCAGACTTACCGTACTCGGCTGCCAGGACTCCCACTGGGAAGGAGAGGAGAACAACTTGTTAATAAACCCTCAATTTTACATTGAACAGAATAGACGAACAGTATGAAAGGAAAGCTTCCGTCTACGAATAATAAAAGATTGAGATGAGAAATGATTGAGAGGGGACTCACAAAGGGAGAAGAGCACAAGTGCTTTGAGGCCCATCTCTCCTGACTTCCTTGGTCGGGCAAATGAGCTGCTGTCCTCTCCCTGCCCTCCCTTTTTATACCCATCTGGGATGCTGCTATCAGATTCGGACTCAGCACGGTACATGTTATGTGTTTACCTTATCCTTGCTGACTTTTAGTTTTCCGGTAGCTACTTCTCTATGGAAACATCCCCGTCAGCACACGTGACGATGTCGTCTTTTGGAAGGGGCGAATTTCCCATGAAACCGTTGGATCAGCTGCAGTGGGAGTAGACATTGACAATTGAGACCTCACCTTCTGAAAATGGAATAACGCTCTTGATTTTTTTTTATTCATTTCGACTCTGCAAACTGATGATTGACGAGACCGATGTCACTAGCTTCCTTCGGAATTTCATTTATTGGGTATTTTCGTCATGGAGGAAAAAATGCCTCTCCACCTGCCCATTCGGCACTCGGAGATGGACAAATGCTTCTCTTTGCTTCAGGGAAAAGTACGCTCTTCTGCTCTCTTAGGTCCTCCCGAAATAAGCGGGAACGCCTAGCTGATAAAAACGGTGGCAGACGAAAGTGTTCCTCCTCAATCAGCGCGTATTCATTTCTTCTCTCCTTGTCCCTGCTCGATGTCTTAACGCAAGTTTCTTCCCTCACTAGGGAGCTATTTTCGGAAATATTTTTATGGTGCTTATTTGAAATATTTATTTATTGCACCAAGGTGGAGGTAGAGAAGGAGATCACAATAGAGGTCAATAGAGATCACAATAGGACAATCATGAAGGAGCAGATAGGGTTGAAAATCATACATGTGCGGTAGCAGTTATTCACTGCTATCCCATGCTTTGAGGGATTTTGTGTTCCCTGGACATTGTAATAGATGGTAGAGATGGGATGCACATCCACTACATAAGGAGCAAATGCAGTCTGGCATTGGAGGTCGAGCGCGCCACGAAGATGGCGACTCCCACTCGTTTTTCTTATGGTGCTTATGTGGGTATGTTTCTAACGGATTCTCATATGTTTCACCGAATCTGTCTGGCCAAGTAAATACTCTCATTAATCATTTGAAATAAGTTTGATAATGAAAATGGAAAAGGCTTATTCTGGTATCTGAGTGGATGAGTGGATTACTGGATGAGTGGAGGAAACACTGGAACGCTGCCCTTCTTACTGATGGTTCTCTTGAGTCATAATGATTGCCAGATGAATCCAAGAGTTTCCATCATGGGTAGTTTCTAAAAGTTTATACAAAATTTCCCTTGGTTAACTTAGGAGAACGTGACAGAAGAGGTCAAAAAGGCATGGCAAAGAAGACAGATCACTTCCAGAGTTTGAATTTTAAGACTCCTTCAGACATATCCCGCCGAATATTGTATGATTTGGCATTGGAATGCCATATTTTCTTTCATACCTGATTGGTTTTTGCGAACTTTTTATGATTAAAAATTATAAGTCATCGATATTCTTTCCCATACGCTTTAGTCCTCATCATACTCATTCTTCTCCGTAAACCCCAGGAAAGTTCAATGGAAGGGATATTGGTCAGGGGCTTCGTTTATAAGGACAAAACTTAAAGGAAATATTTATTCCGGCTGCTGACTCTCTCTGCACTTACTCAGCTGGCATTTCATTCAGGAATCAACGCGTAACACCATACAAAATTGATCAAGTTATTTAATCTTTTATATTTAATTGACAAATTGCATTTTATGACATTTACTGAACAATGTACATTTCAAGGACATTAATTGCACAATTTACATTTCATGGACATGACTGAATTTCGATTTACTCCAGTTCCCACTGCAATGGCCAGTGCCATTTCTCCAATGATCCATTGGGTGAGGAATCTCGTTTCAAGTTTTTGGTCTTGAAATTGAAAGCCATGATCTCAACGCCTTCGATTGTGGGGGATCATTATTGGTAGCGGCGCGATGGAAACGTCGGACGACTGGCAGTTGTTTTATTGGATCTGAAGAGCCAGAGTAATTGGGACGAATGTGGTATAGAAATAAAAAGTGGTATGAAATTCCCTTCATCTTATTGCACCACCTGACATGAGAAATGAAGTGCACGCACAGGATTCACATGGGATTCGCAGTGAAATATGAGAAAGACATGCATCTCCCAGAGTGAACCTCTCATGCGAAACTACGGCCTTCACAAGTCCAAGAATAACTTTTAAAAAATGCAGGAAACTGGAAGTGGAAAACCCTTGAAAAGAGAGTAAAAATCGTGTGGGACCACACCGCCCGAATTATGTTAATTAATGATCGGGGCGCGATGATCCCTGCGAAGACAAAAGGGATCCGAAAGCAAGGTATTTTTGCTGATTTGCTTATTAATTGGCAATTGATTTCCTGAAGGCCGCCTTCGTGACCTTTGCACCCGAGACAGGAAATGATTATTAAGGGCATTTGGACCGCTTTGAGATGAAACTTGGCATGAATGACTCCTAATCAGGGATAATACTTGATGATTTTGCTTTTCTGGGGAAATTGAGACAGGAAACCACATATTTCGACGGCTTTAGTTTATTGAAGAATGTGCAATGCATGACCAAGACCATGACCGTGACCCTGACCATGACATGGCTGCACGACCGGCATGGAATGATGCCATTTCTTATTTGCTGATTCAGTTCTCAAATTTTCAAGCAGTGCTTCTCAGAGCACTTCACTTTTAGGAGAATGAGTTTTAAGGCACATTCAAATGCAAAAGCATTTTTGCAGGTGCAAAAATGCATTGTGCAACAGCAAAATGTGATTGTAGCCTGCCTAAAAAAAACGGACCAATCCACTGCCACCATAATCGCCACGAACGTGCCTGGCAATGCAAAACACTCTGGCACGAGTGCAAAATAAATGGCAAATCGGAAAGCAACGGCAAACAGCTTGCCTCGGAATCGCATCGCCTTCATTTTTTCGCAAGGGATTCTTTCGCGATCCCACACGATTACACTCTGCTTTACGGCTCTGGCATTTCGACCGAGGAGCCTAGATGAAATGCAGTCGCAAGTGGTAGCGGTAGTAGTAGCACTAGTAATAGTAAGTAGTACTTGTAGAGTATCAGCTGATGAAATCTCTAACCATTTAAATTACTTATAGTAGTACCTTCCACTGGTGCGGTTCATTGGCAAGAATATATATATCGGAATCTCAAAAGAGTCACGTTCGTGACGATTTTGGTGGCTTTGGTCCCTTTTTCTCGTTTATCCTACGATCAAATTTTGCAATTGCAAAAAGCACTTTTCCACTGGCAAAAAAAAACACTAGTATTCGAGTGATGCCTTAAAAATTATACTCATAAAAGTGAAGTGCTCTGAGTAACACTGCTTGAAAATTTGAGAACTGAATCAGCAAATAAGAAATGGCATCATGCCATGTGGTCTTAGAGTAATGCCGTGTTCATGGCCATAATCATAGAGGTAAATTTATCAAGTATTTTCCTTGATTAGGAGAAGAAACTTGGTCGCAACTCGGCTGAGACGCGAGAAATTTCTGGAAACATCAAGTGAATTTCATAGAGCTGCTACCATTCGTGCCAGCTTTCTTCTCACAGCAGTTCAAATGCCCTTAATCATTTCCCGCCTCAGCTTTAAAGGTCACGAAGGCGGTCTTCAGAAAATTAATCAGCATATAATAAGCAAATTAGCACGAATGCTGTGCTTCTGAATTCCTTTTGTCTTCGAAGGGGATTTTCCGCCTAGATCATTAATTAATTCATGCGATTTGGTCCCACACGATTCTTGCCCTCTCTTCAAAGGTTTTCCGCTTCCAGTTTCCTGCATATTTTATTTGCTTGGACTTGTGAAGGTCGTAGCTTCACATGAGAAGTTCACTGTGAGAGGTTCACATCCTGCTGCGAATCCTTTGTGAATCCCATGTGAATAACGTGGGCATTCCCTGCGCGCACTCCATTTGCGAACAGGACATTGGTATTCCTCCATGACTCTCCCAAAATCGCCGCGCGAAAATCGCGGAGCCCGCGAGGCCGTAGTCTCCGAAAGCCCGAGGCCCGTTCGAGGCCGATCGCTCGATGCTCAGCCGTGCGTTTCGATGATCTCAAACGAAATTGACCAAAGAAGACGGTGAAAGTTTATGGAAATTTTTGTCATTTTCCAATTTGTTTAAATTACAAAATGTGTCATTTTTGCATTTATAATGCGATGTCATGATGTGCAAACCATTTTTCAATGGCTTTACCTTTCTTCAACTTCAAATCCCCCCCCCCCCCCTCCCTTCTCTACGGAACTCTATAACGTTAGGCCCAGGCCAAACCGACGGACTGTCTTCAAGTCAGGCCTAGGCCTACCTTTTTTCGTTCAAAAGAAACTCAATTCTCGACTTACTGGGCCAGTAGGCCTATAAGGGTTAATCCCTGGTATTCCAGATCTCGTCGAGGACGTGTAACGTTAGACCGAATATAGGTCTGATTCGAGTTTCACGAATCGTTTCAGCGCGGACGAGGAACGTTAAGCCTATCTAGAGTTCCTCGAGCCGTCTCGATGAGTTCTGCGGATAAAATCCCTCCTGGAAGCATGGAATACAAGGTGACCGCCATTCTGTTAATTTACAGTTGTCCGAATGAGATATCTTTGCATCCCACCAAATCGATCGATCATAATCATCGTTTCAATCTCTGCTCATCCCATTAATTCAGCGCAATGATGTCTCCTATATTAAAAAAGAGAAGATCCGGACAACGATACTGAGGCCAAAGAAGTGATGAATCTGGGATAACTCCGACATGATATCCGGCAACACTGAGGGACGGGACCGTTCCATCACGGAATGGACCTCAATTAACGGCAGCTAATTTCATTTTTCACGGTGAAATGGTGCATCGCAAGCAATAAATGCCCTATTCATTGCTTTTCGTCACCTACAAGTCAATGTCTTTCGTTCAGTAGGTTTTTTTCCTCCGAAAAAAAAAAAACAGGAGTGAGGAAAATATATATATCTGAATGAAATTGACATCTTAGAAAAGTGAGATTCAGTGATCTCCGCAACCCCGGGGAGATGGAACTTCAAATTTGCTGGAGCGATTCTGTGTTGAGAGAGGAAGAAGTGTGCCAAATTTCGTTCTTGTTGATGCTCTCAGGGAGGAATACGAGACGGTTGAATTTTGTCGGATGGGGTTGAAGAAAGGTAATGGTAATGCAACGCCGAGAAAAGCAGGAATGAATCGCCGGAAATCGTTTTGTTTGAGGAGGAATTGAGCGTTTTGCAAGTTCTTTTCAGTCAAGTGCTGAAGGCAATATGCCTGATTCATCGAAAGCCGACGAGTATTTTCACGCTTCGGGTATTACGTACAGGGTGGCCAAGAAAAAAAACAGACCGAAATTGGGATTATGGATGTGAGCCACAGCAAGGTGTGGCTCACATCCCTAACCCCAATGAGAGCCACCAACGTGTGACTCTCGTCACATAATTACGTGTGGAACTTCGTGATTAGATCCATGTATGTTTGCTTTGTCGGTGGTTCCTTCCAAATCTTTCTGCAAAGGTCTGAGCTCCTTGCGCTCATTGCGCTCATTGCGCCCTTTGCACCCATGTCCGTAACACCGTAAATGAAATTCCACCTGGAATATCCTCATCTCAACTGGGGCATGGTGGCACTGCCCCACTGTTTCGTGCTTACTCAGGACTCTGCAATGAAAACATGACATGTATTATGCATTCACCTTATAAATAATATAAACTGGGACTATACCGATGTATCGGCTGCCGCCGGTGTTGCATTATCGGCGCCATCGGCAGGTTTGCAAGCCGCCGATGCCGATGCGTAAAGTTGCCTAAAGGATAAGTGAAGCTTACGAGGAAAAAATTAGAGCGAACGCGTGAACCCGAAAAATATCGGGTTCAAAATATATTTGAGCTCTATTCTAGGAACTAGGAAAGAAAGGGGAAATGATTGTATTTTATGCTATGTTTTGCTGGAGATGTGTCGTTAAACGCTCCTAACAGCAGCGATAGGTAAGGAGCTAGCCACTGACGGACACAGTGTTAAATATGGTAATATGGTCTCTATCGTTTTTAGGGGGGCCCTACCACCACATGGCTTCCAAATAGGCCCTTTTGCTTTAATGTGCAACTTCATATTACTTCTCAATTTTCAGACGAAAATCGGCACCGACCGGTGGCTGTCAGAGGAAAATTGACCATCGCCCAAAAGTGGCCATTGGCCCACTGGTCAAAGGTGGCCATCGGTGCAGCCCTAAAGTAAATCTGTGCAATACATTTTCTGTCTGGTTTTTCCTGGGCCACCCTGTACTTTTCGATGCGGGATGGTGCCAAAATGTCCATGGAGCGAGTCCACCGGTTCCTCTTTCGCCGAATTCGGTTTTTAGAGTTTGCTCTTAGTGGGCCTGAATCTTTTAAATTAGTACTTTTCCTTACTAAATGAAGATCCTTTGGGGAGATCCCCTCAAATCGGTCTAACAGTTTTTGCTAAGAGTCAAAAGCTAAGAGGGCCAAAAGAAGGAGATGTCACATGTGACATATGGGAAGATGTCACACGTGAGAACATGTCGCATGTGAGATACCACATGTCCGAAAGTGCCTGGGCACGGGTGAAACCTGGAACGTTCCGAAGCTTTCGGAGGCGAAAGGAAGTCTCCCGATTTTGCATTATCTAAGAATGGAGAATTCCCACTCCTTACCGTTTGGCACTTACGTAGTTCATGACGGGAGATGTACCCTATACTTCCTTAAATTTATGGATTTAAGACCTAAGCTGCTGAGGGAGGTCACGGTCGTGCATGATCGTATCCTCGAGTACTCTCATCGTGGAAGTGTTTTGCCAACACTTCGAATCAACTCACACTTCCTACGCGTCAGCGAAATCATGTTTAGCCCACTCTCGCGCCCGTCAGCGTTTGCCCCGCCCCGACCCCGTTTGCCCCGCCGACGAACGCAGCAAAGCGCCTTCCCGTTCCTGTCTGGGCTTCCTCTTCGCGACTCCCCTGTTGTGGATGCACCGCGCGACTGCAGCGCGTGCACTTCCTGCTGACTCCGCGACGCGTCATCCGCCTCCCCCCCCCGCCGCTATAAAAGAAAAATCGGACGACCGCCCCCAGTGCGTCATTCCGGTCGCAGCGGGGGAACGATGAGGATCCTCCGATCGCTGGTCCTTTGCTCCGCCCTTCGTGAGTCTTCTTCCTTCCCCCGAATCCAAGCGTCGTCCTCCTTAATTTTCCGATAATTACTGGTAAATTGAAGTATTGTCGCAGAGATCGGTGCATTAATGTATTCGATCGTTCAAAGAATAATTCTAAATATGAAATATTACTTTTAATTTTTCTATTTCAAATAGCGATTGTATTGTATTTCTATTTCAATTCAAAATCCTTTTGAGGGAAAACAAAACGTTAAAGGCATTTAGTAGTTAAATCGAATCTAATATACAGGGTGTCCCATAAGTTCCTTTACTCCTGAACCTTTTCCTAGTAGAATAGGGTAAGAAAATGAAGCTCATGCAATTAGTTATTCATGTATTTTACATTTATTGTAACATTTAATAACACTCGTTCGACAATGAAAGGGGTTTTTGTCACCCGTATCTTCCGCCATCTTCACAAATCCTTACTGTAATTCCCCTAAAAACAAAACATGAGGGTAAAGGGACTTATGGGACACCCTGTATATATACTCTATATAGGCTATCGTAAGTGACTGAGTGACTGACGCTAATTCTAACCATGTTCTAGAGAAGTTAGAAGTCTGAAACTCTTGGTACACAAGTACCTATTGGGATGCAGAGTTCAGAAAAAATCCGACCCTAGTAGCACATAACATTGAATCAACATTGATTCAATGTTATGTGCAACTAGGAGACTTAGGAGGGACATGCCCTGGGGACACACATTTTGGGGGAAGATGGTTTCAAATAAATATTTTTGCTTCAGTCAAATGGTGAGACATGAAAAGCCGAAACTTAGCATGAACTTGCATATTGTGACATTGGGTTCAGGAAAAATATCAAGTTTGAGATGCATCCCCTGGCGGCATATTTTTTGGGGGTCACGTTTTCAAATATTTTTTTTTGTCCAAGCGAATCGGGCCGAAATAGAAAGTTGAAACTCGTCACACGCATAACTGACGTGATGCTAAGTTCAGGGAAAATTCAGTTCTAGTGGTGCATCCCTTCATGGCATAGCTTTTGGGTGGGTCGGCTTTTCCAAACATATTTTTCCCGAGCGAAAAGGGCAAACGGAGTAGGTTGAAACTTGATGGACATGTAGTTATCCGAGTACTGATTTCAGGAAAAGTTGTACTTTTATAAGTAAAACCCCTCAGGGCACCCTCTTTGCTCATTTTCCCGAATTTTTTTTTTGAACCAAGGAAACAGAGAGCAATAGAAAGTTGAAACTTGGCGCAGAAGTACCTGACAAATAGCTGAGTAAATAAAAAAATCTTACTTTTGAAATAAGTCCCCAGGGCGGATTATGGGAGGGAAGTATTTCAAGATTTATTTTCCACTCTGAAAAAAAGGGGCACATAAAGAGATTTGAAGTTAGACACACAAGAAACCATCGGAGTGATGATTTCGATAATAAAAAATTTCGGTAAGTTTTGCCCCTTTTAAAATGAATTAATCATTTAATCATTGTCCTAGATAATAGAGCGCCGAAGGCGCGACCATAGCGAGTTTGTAGCAGTAAATAGTAGCAAATATTCTTCAAGTTTAGAACAGATTCGACAGGTACAAAGCAGGTGCGAATGGGTCCGATTCTTGCAGTGGTCTTCAATCCAGAAGAGAAAAAAAGGCATTTGCAGTTTTCCTAATGCAATTCTGGAATGCTCTGTTCAGAATTCGCTTGTTTAGAAGAACTTTTTCTCTCCTGGATCCATGAGTCCTAAAAAAAAAAATTAATGGCCTAGATGTTCAAAACCCTCGAAGGCGAAATACCCTGTAGAGTAAGAATCGTGTGGGATCAATCTCCGAAAGTCATATCGACGAGGCGATGTTACACGTAAAAAAAAAGGAGCTAATGACTTCGGTTTGGTAGGAGCACATTTGGATTTCCTATCCCTTGCAAAAAAATTTCCCCAAAGGTAAGATTGGGACGGTGAAACTGAGGTAAAAAAAAAAAAAGTTTTTCCCCCCCGTCTCTCAACCTGTCAGAAGACCCCTCAGGTAAAGATTAGGGGGAAATGAGGTGAAATTCGGACGAAGGTAACGTTATGTATGGGATCCTCTCTGTTGTTTGCGAGAAATGGCATACGGTGTGTTAAGGATGCCTTACGATGTTCAATGAACATATTCACAATCGTGGAATCAGATTTGCGATCGCAGTATGAAGCTGCCACCCTCGCGTCAGGTTCGAACGCGGACGGCTCGCACGTTTCGCGCTTCTTCGCGTTCACGCCCGTACACGGTGGCATCGCGATGCCGGCTTTCCAGTCCCTTTCGTCTCTCCAGGCGATCTTCACGCCCCTTGGTCTCGTTTCCTCGCTTTTGGGGCGCGGTTTCACGTTTTCTTCCGGAACCGGAAACCGAAATATTCAGTAGTTTCGCTCCGGTCCCAGTGCCCAACTCCACCCTTTTTTGCACTAGGGCATCCAATGGAATCTCCCACTGTCAGTGCTCTTCGTTATTTTCATAATTTCCATCCCACAAATACCCTCAATTGCTTCTTTAGATGCCTCAAAAGGTATGCAGAGACGAGCTGGAAAATTATAGTTCTTGAGTTTGCTCACACTCGTGCAGTACTTCATACTTTAAAATACAGCCAGTCCCAGCTCAAATCCTTGCGACATTCGAACAGAAAAGTGTTCTAAATATTAATATATTCCGTTTTCGGTACCCAAAATTTGCACACATCTGTGCCTAGAAAGCAATAAACATGTCTCATTCATCAGCTGGACTTCACCAAAGTACTTTACAGGACTTCCAGTACAAGTATTTGTGGTCACCAAAAAAACTCCATGTTGAGCAGAAATATCGATCGTCAACGTGTTAAATCAGTTCAATAGTTTTTGCACTAGTGGAGCAGCCGGTTTATCTTTCAATGTTAAGTCCTTTTAACTAATTACTTTTCCATCCCCTAATAACTTCAAAATAAAACCCTTATCTCGACCTTCATGATTCAAGATTGGTCCATCGTTTCACTGCAACTTCCTCGCATTAGACGAGCTGAGTACTTGTGTCCCCCAAAATAGTGCAAGGCGAATCCGTCGATGCCTCGTTTGTTCCCCTCACTCCCGCAGTTTTTTTGCTCTAGACCAGGGGTGCACAACTCAATTGGCTGTGAGGGCCATTTCCGATTTTTACTCACCGCGGGCCGCAGCTGGCTGACCATAGCTGTCGCCAACAGGACAGGAGCCACACTGTAAAAAAATAATGGTTCAGACTAGAACCCTTAGATGCTTGTACGCTTTCAGAGCGGTTTCCGGTAATCGAGAAACAGTTTGCTATGGTTTTAAGCTCACTTCAAAAACTATTCGACATAATGACGCCTAATAACAACTTTGTAGCTCTTGAAGTATTATGCTCGGCACGACTCTATGTTTTGCGATCCCTAGAACCATTTCTTCACGATCTTTGCTTAATAGATACTCGTGGGAGCGATCATATGAACATCTCAGACCGTAGCATTGATTATCTGCCCTCAGATAATAATAACTCCAGGAATTAACCAATTTCAGCTCGTATAGCCTTGATTCCGCGCAGATGGTTCTACAAAAGGTTCACCAAAAATGGTACCAATCCGAACCTTGAACTTTACAGAGTAGAGCCGTTTTCCACTAAATCTGCGTAATAGTTACTGGTTGGAGTGATCGTGCGAATGTCCTAGGGAGTAGCGTTCATAATCTGCCCTGTCAACGCCCTCAGATCGTTGTAACACCAGGAATCTGTTTCATCTCATCCACTAAAATGGTTCTATAAAAGTTTCACTCCAGAACCGTTATTTTTTACAGTGCGTAGTAGCACTTACATCGCAACCAGTCATGGCTGGCCGCGGGCCGTATGTTGTGCACCCCTGCTCGAGACGAACTGCGGCGTCCAGATAGCACGAAAAGAGCCGAGCGCTTTGGGAAGTTCGAATTCCGGGCAATCGTCGTGGAATCGCTTTCTGTTCCGGATCGATTTCATCAAGGCACGCAGTCGTTTAGTGCTACCATTTATGCCAACTATAAATGGCTTTCCGTGCTGTATGCTTCTTCCCAAACATTGTTCTGAATCGCTTATGCACGCTAGCGACACATTCTGGTAGCTTCATACCACAAGACAGACTATACCTTTTCCGGTGTGGTCGTGTCATGAAACTTCTCGTTCAGATTTTATGCTTTTCTGAAAATGCATCCATAATTTGTGGGCACCCATTCGGGAAAGGATTCAAAGTGGAGCACCATCTCCATTTGAAAAAACTTTTTTCTATTTCCATATTTTATATAAATTTTTAATGCTGAGAATCGCAATCACAATGCCTTCTAATTCGCGAAATTAGGATAAGTCATTGATATGACACCATCATCGTGTTCAGTAATACAATATGCCAATGATATAATGTGTTTCGTTTCCTTTTGCAGTGGGCTTCGTCGCTTCGGAATACGGTGAGTCGAGTTCTTCCTTTGGCCCTACCACGAGAGTCTTTCAGTGCAATACCGTTGTCTGTGTTTCCCGTTTCACGCCCAGCTTTCACGCCGGGGCGTGAGTATGTGTACAAGTACCGGAGCAGGGCGGTGACGGGGATCCCGGGACTCAAGCCTCAATATGCAGGCTTGGGGATCAAAGGCATCCTTCGTCTTCAGGTCGAAAGCCCCTCGGTCATCTTAGCCAAGGCAAGTCGCCGCCTCTTTCGGGGTTTTACTTGGATGCGCCGGTCATATTCACGGTTGTCGGATGTTCGGGTCTCGCTGTATAGCTGAGTGGCATCGAGGTGGGTTCGGTGAACGGTGAGATGAAGATGCCATGGAGGGAAGAGATCCCCATCTCTTATTCTCCTCTGGGTGAAACCCAGGAGCCTCTGCATCTCCCGTTCAAGATCATCCTGAAATCCGGAGTCGTGCAATCGTTGGAAGTCTCTGCCGAAGAACCAGAATGGAGTGCCGACATCAAGAGGGCCATCGCCTCTCAGTTGACGTTGAATATGGCTAAGGTCAACTTGACTCCTTTCAAGATCCGCGACGTTCCGTATTCTAGCTCTGAGTATCGACTCCTCAATACCATTACCTCTGGTGTCCCGGCTCACAATTTCTACACCGTCGAGGAGGTCCGTTCCTTATTTCAGTCTCTCCTTCCTTCACGTATTATACCTTTGGAATCCCTTTCTCGTTTTCGGGAAATGAAATGAAAAAGTGAAACATGAGTAAAAAACGGTTCTTGAAATGTGGCGGCAGGACTCGATCGGAGGAGAGTGCAAGACCACCTACACGATCGCTCCTCTGCCAGAACACTTGGCCAACTTGGAAGAGCTTTCCATGCCAGAGGAATGGAGGAGGATCCGAACGGAAACGGAAGAGGGCAAGGCCTGGATCGTCACCAAGATCCGCAACTACGATGAATGCAACCGAAAGCCTTTCTTCGCCCACAACTCCTTCGTGGATGTCTCTCCTTTCCCCTGCAGCGCGGCTGATGCTCAGTGCAAGGAATTCACCTCGGTAACTTCGCATGTCTGTTTTCTCGAAGGGCCAAGGCCAAGCTGCCTAGATAACATTTTCGGTGGCGCGATCGTTGGCCCAATATTGTCGTCCAACCTCTGTAAACATGGACTCATTGCTTGTCATTAGTGCTGGCTCACGCCAAAGGGGACGCTGGGCCAACGTAGGGTCACATGCAACCGTTATAGTAGCACGTAGCCCACTTCATTTTCCCTCCAAATAAACCGGGTTCTCTTCAGCTCTATTTGACCTAGCATTGACACCCCTAGTGTAATCTTTTTGTAAATATGAGCTAAAAGCAAAATTTATATTGAACGGACTGAGTACCAGCCTCAGTATTTGAATCCTCGGCCGTGGTCTGTCTTGCAAACGCAGCAGTTGAAACGTCCTATCCATGAATTCCTGGAGTGGTTTTTGAAGAATGCATGGCTCTCGTTACTTCAGGCAAACCTTAGTCTTTTAATTAAAGAATGATCAATGAAATGGTCGAATTTTGCGTCCCCTTCAGCTACTCCGCTCCATTGGGTGAGAGCCAAATCGCCCTTGCCTCGTCATGCTTCTCCCCCTCCCGTCAAACGTTGTTCTATATCCATACATTTGACCAGTATTGACTACAACGTACACGATCCTTCCACGCTTTCCCAGCGTCCGGCCAACATCGATTGTATTCCGAGTGGATCCAATGCCAATTGTCCTGGTTTTCATACGCAGCGCACCTCCGTGTCGAGATACCTGATCCGTGGGGAAAGGCAAAACTTCAAGATCGAGAGAGTGTGGACGGAGGGAGAACTCCTCGTCAAGCCCTTCGCCACCAAGACCGAGAAACTCTGGGTCGTCACCAAGTGAGCAGAGTTCGAGCATCGATAATATTTTCCATTGAAATCCGTATTTCAAGCGGAGTCTGAAATGACGTTGCAGCCAAACGCTGGTGCTGGAGAAGATGTCGTCAATCAGTTCCCAAATCCCGGTTCCTGTCTCACTTCGTCCCACTTCCCTCCTCTTCCGTTTCCCCAATTCCCGATACGAACTGCTCAAAGAAATGAAGGGGGAACCCACCGATCCCGACTACGATCCTGAAATTCCCTACGCCAGGAGATCCTCTTACGACAAGGAGTACCGTTCCGAGAGCCACCATCATAAGCGATACGAGAGAAGCATCGACGAAAAGTCCCACTTTAAGCACTACAACGAAGAGGAATACCCCTACCGATCAAGTAACCCTTCCTTCTCTGAGGAATATCCAGAGAAATACGAAAGGGAACACCGCCAGAAATACAAGGGATACCGTGAGGAATTCCAGAGAGAATACGAGTATCTCGGCCGATACAACCTCACCGAGGAAGAGTACATCGACGAAATGCACATGTACAACCCTCACAGTTACTTCTTTTACAACTACTCCAGCAGCTCCTCCATGGAACCCAAGATCGGAAAGCTCAAGTCTCAGGTTGGTTTTCCGTTCTAGATCCATCTGAATTTGAAAAACGAAAAAGATTTAATCGAAGTAACCATCTCTGTTTTTGGAATCCAGATCAAGCACCTCTTGACCGAAGTCGAGACCGAAATCGAGACCTTTGAGAACCTCGCTGCCAAGGAGACTTCTCTGAAGGTCCTCCAGGTTTCCAAGGCCCTTAGCCTCTTGCCTTACAGGGAAATGAAGGAACTTTACGAAGAACTCATCAGCTCCGCTCCTGTCACCAGCCCCCATTCCAAGAAGACCATCAAGTGGGTTTCTGTCGATCGCTCATCGGCTCTTGGTTCGATGGACGATGGAAGAAATGCAAATTCCTTTTTAAATCCATATTTCATCCCCATTTCAGGACCCTGTTTTTGGATGCTGTTGCCATGAGTGGTACGAGCCCAGCCGTGAAATTGATCAAGGAATTGATCTTGAGGAAAGAGGTGACCGGAGAAACCGCTGCCGAGCTCCTCATGGTCCTTCCTGCCTCCATCAAGGTCCCCACCGTCTCCGTCATGAGAGAACTCATTGTTAGTCCTTCGGGCCGTTTTTTCTCCCTGAAATTTTTCTCTACTAGCTTTTCTCACTCATCAACTCCCTCGTGCCTCACTTCTCTCACGTTCAGAGCTTGGCCAAGAGCCCCGTGATCAAGCCCCATTCTCAGCCTCACGAGTGCAGACAAGTGTACATCACTGCCCTGTTGACAGTGAGCAACCTGATCAAGAAAGCTTGCATGAACCCCAAGACCCGAATCTCCAACTACCCCATCACCCGCAAGGGTCTTCCCATCTCTTCTTCCCGATTCTGCTCTCCTGACAGCCCCCTCATCACCGAGGCTTATCTCCCCTTCCTCGAACAGGAGATCCGCAGCTCTCCCGAACCATGGAAGGAGGTCAGTCTGGAACTCTCGAAGAAATGCGGTGTCTTCATTTCCGGTCTGGACTCGGTGCTGAAAGGTACATCGTTTGTGTGCGTTGCTTTCCCAGATCGTCCTGGTTCAGGCCATCGGCAACACTGGCCACCCGTACGCCGTGAAGATCGTGAAGCCCTTCATCTATGGACTCGTCACCCGAGACCCGGCCGTTCGCAGCAAGGCCATCTTCGCCCTCAGCCGCGTCGCCGACAAGTACCCATCAGTTGTCTTCAGCGTGCTGAAGCCGCTGTTCCACGACCTCCGGGAACACTACGGAGTGCGAACGGCCGCGTTCATCGTCTTGGTCAAGTGCCAGCCCCCGGCGGTCTTCTTCACGGGGGTTGCCACCGGAACCTGGTTCGAGCCGTCTCAACAAGTCGGCTCTTTCGTTTACTCCACCCTCGCCAACCTGGCCAACTCTTCCTATCCCTTCCACTACAACATGTGAGCTTTTTATTCCTGCGATATCGAAATATTAATTTTATCAATGGCGGGGAATAATTTATCATCGCGTCCTTCGTTGTTAGTTTGAATGATGGTGAAGTAGCACCAATATTACATGATGAGTTTTCAACTTTATACTCTAAAATCAGAAAAAAAAACAGGGAAATAATGAATGAAGTGAAATCATAAGGTAATTTGGGGGAACATGGCCCTAAAAAATGAAACCTGATCATAGCGGCCCACCAAGGTCAAATTTGACTTTTGGAATGTTTCTAAAATATTGATTGATATCTCCCAAATTCCACTCCCAGCAAGGCGCATGAAAAAAAAACCATGGATGTTGCGCCTTTGGATCATTTCCAAGTTGATCCCAAGTGACCATATTACCCCTATTGTTGGGGGAATATAGCCATTTCTCAAAAAACAACTTAAGGTTTTTGAGGTACGTGTGAAACATGGTGGAACATGCTGAGCATCTTGAAACGTAATAAATGAGGCTCACCAGTTGAAAAAGAATCACATTAATTGCATTGAGGACAAACAAAGAAGTCGACGTCATTACCTGAATCGAGGACCTGCTGCAGAAAGCAGAATTGCAGCGCTTTTTGCTTTAAGTAGCATTGCACATGATTGGGAGACTGTATCTACGAATTGTGGGTGTAATAAGAGGGATCAAACATAGATCAGAGTGAAGATGCACTAAGAGTGTGAAATAAAAGGTCTTTTATTGCAGGAAAAACGTTGCGCAGTTTTTGCATGCAGGCATAAATATTGCCAAAAAATCACAGAATTCCATTTTAACCTTTTGTACGAGGGATATTTACTTTCATTCAAATTTCGCGCAGCAAAAATGTATGGAGTATGTCAAGTGGACGTCCAGGAGATGGTGCATATGCATATTCTCATGCACCGCCTCCTCATGAACTGCATATTTCGTCCAAAAGTACAATAGTTCCTCTATCCATATATCCAGAGGAAGCCATGTCATGGTCTTTTGCTGCCTGAGGTCCCACATGAAAGGGACACTGCCAATAGTTCAGTGCGGTGCTACCATAAAATGAAGGATGTATCCACATTACCCCAAATCGAGATGGTCATATTCCCCCACATGGGCTTGCATGACAAAATTGACAACACTGTCTATATACCGCAAGTGAAGGGGCTAGCACTTCCACAAGCATTCTGGAGGGACCAAAGAATAACTTTGAACAAATGGCTTCTGTATCCATTCTGCTATTAGGAAATATACGCCCAAGTGGCTCAAGGCCAATATTAGTTTCAGGACCATGAGTTGATAATTTAAAAAATCTAATGCATGCGACTTTCAAGACATCAATGCATCCCTAATTCCTGTGAGAACTGGATCAATGAACAGGTCTAAACATTTCGAAAATTGCATGTACTCTTCGATAGAAGTATTTTCAAGATTCGCCCAAACTAATTATTCATTTTGCTAAGAGATTCATTGTGAAGGACCATATTACCTCAGTGGTCATATTCCCTCAAGTTATCCTATTGTGCCCGATTACGAATCTCATTGATCTAGTTAGTCTTTTCACCGCAGACAATCCAATGTCTTTCTCCTTCTCGCTCTATATTGACGAGGGAAATTTTGAACATCTGGGGTGCAACGGTAGACTTGTGATTTGGGCTGCAATTTAATGAGCAGATTCATTTCTCAACTACTAAAGGAGATGTTAAAGAGGATCCACGTTTCGTTATTCACAATGGCCTGCTTAAATTCTTTTTTCTCTCCAGGTCTCGATACGCACAGCTGGCCCTTCCCCTGGCCAAACCCTTCAACCTGGGTCTCCAATATTCCCACAACACGTTGATTTGGAAGTACATCGAGCAACTCGGATCCGGATCCTCGTTCCAGACTTCCTGGATCGGCTCCACCCGGTCTCTCCTGCCCAGGGACTTCTACATCCGGCTCACCAATCACTTTGGAGGATTCGAAGGCCATCCGTTCGAGGTAATTTTCGTCTTAACGAACTTGGTTTCTCGTGTCCGGGAGTTTGAAAGAAACGTAAGGCCATCATTGGGCGATGAATTCCTGTAGATGGGAGTGCAACTGCAGGGAGTGCAGGGGATCATCAACAGGTTCTTCGGACCCGAGAGCGAGAGGGAATCCGTGGTCGAGGCCCTCTCCCGCGCGAAACGGGATATTCTCAGGCAATGATCCGATTCGGTCTCCGCTCCTTGAGGGTTTCCTTTTTGTGACGTCGCTTTGGTCTTTCAGCGGGGAGATCAGCCTGGAACGACTGAGGGAAGCGTTGACGGTCGAGACGAGGAAGGACGAGCCCCTCAGGAGCTCCGTTTGGATGAAGATGTTCGGGGGCATGGAAAGGATCTTCCCATTGGATCGCCAGACCCTCATCCAACTTTTCGAAGAGGGTAATAAAACATTTTTTTCTGATATTTAGAAGAAAAAAAATTATCTCTGTAGGTTTCCAACGCGTGTTTGGTTGGTCGGCTACAAAATAGTGTCACGATCTGTCTGTATTTCTGTGGCAACCCTAGTTGACCGCCGTCCAAAAAAAGTCGCATTGATTGTACTGTAAAAGGTTCAAAGACGCAATAGCCAGGATGTAGGATCAACATTGAGTTGGTATGTATGTAAGAGGGGGAAGAAGGTGAGTCGAGGTAGTCCTCCTTCAGCCAGAAGGGGTTCTTCAGCCTCTTTATTCCAAGTCTGCTTGTGACAAGGCAACAGGTAAGGTAGGTAGCCGTGGACGCGTTTCCCATCGTGCAACTGTGGAGATCGTGCGAGCGAGTGGGGCTGAAGCGCACCGGAGGCCATGCCGGATGACGATCATGATGATGATGATGATGATAATGATGATGATGACTCGTCAAAATGCCATATTTCTTTAACAAATGAAGAGGAGCCTTTTTCTTCAGAAATTGAGATTCCATAGACATCCCCCGTATCAAGATGACAAGAATAACCAGATTTTTTTGCATTAATGAAAGATCACTGATTCCCCAGCTCTGCAGTACGCGTTCTGATATCTCATTGGGCACGGAAATCCTTTCTTTTTTTCCCTCCGCGTTTGATTTATGCAAGAGCGGGTGGTATAGCATAATTTCAAGAATTTGGCGTTGAAATTTGCCATAATTGTATTGTAACATGATACTGTAACCTGAAAAATAGGAATTCCGTTTGTACCTGTTCGTTGGATAAGCCAAGCTCATTGGTATGGTCTGTTTCAATTGTAGTACTTGCTTTTAAAAAATTACCGAAAAATGCTGAAAGTTTTACGACGAAATTTAGCATCGACGTCCTTCTACCCAATTGCAATAAGACTTCCCGTTAGAAAAATTCTATGGTAAAAAGCTACAATGAACGTTGAAGTGAGCATGAAAAGTCGTGCGTGCAAAGAACATTCTCACAGCAGAAGTGGCTAGGTGAATGCTTGCCTACTTCTCAATTGCCCCCCCCCCCCCCTCGCCCCCTCCCCCGGAAGACTAAGCACAGGAATATTCTCTCTTTCATTCCCCTCCATCAGGAACCCTGAAGATGAACGGACTGAGCATCTCAGAGGGAATGGAGGTGAACTACCAGAAGACCCTTCCCCTGGACGACACGATCGTGATCCTCCCCTCGGTCGCGGGTCTCCCCGTGTTCTTCTGCATGAAGGCTCCCCTCCTCGTCTCCCTCAGGGGTCGGGTGCAGGTCCGCGTGGATGGGGCCAGGATCCCTCCGTCTCGGGTTCATGTCTCTGCCGACCTCAAGCCCATGTCAGTTATTCTCTTCCTCGAGGGTTATTTTTTCCCATCCTCTACAGTATATCTGCCACTCTATCTCAAAAATTATTCATTCAGTAGGGTGGAAAGCGAATTCCTTATCGGTCGATGACCTTTCTTGATTCTTCGGGCAATCCTTCGAGTTAAGGGGTCAAAGTCCCCTATCGCAGGGTCTTTGATCGTCATTCTCGTCCTCACGGACTGCAGTTGCCTCAGATGAGGAACTTCGAGGCACGAGCGCCGCTCCTCGAGAGTGCGAGCGGAGCCCGATGCAGTCTGAAATTCCGATCCGTGTTTTTTCCTTCCGGTTGAGAGTGCAAATCACATGCAAATCCTTACAAGGGAGGAGCAAGAAATGGATAAGGGTCACTATCGAGATGCTAACACTCCTTTGGAAGGCTGATGGTCTTGCAAGGACTCCGTGCATTAGCACTAAGTGGTCGTCAGCCTGCGGGTATTTCGCAGGGCATACGGTCGATGGTGAAGCAAAGCGTTTCTTCCATTTTCCGCCCTGTACAACAATGACCGTTGAAATCTCGATGGAGCCGCATAAACGCACAGAGCCCGTACATTAAACCGTCCTCTTCAGCGCTTAACATCTACCCCTCCCGCGAATGAACGAGAAGGAGCTAATCCATATGCCTCGAAATCCTCGGCAGGATGTGGTTGAGGCAGCATGACGTCATTCCACTCTATGACCATTCACGCCTAACAATGCTTGCACCGTTTACCGGCTTGCTGTACCGCCGCAGAGCGAACTAGAAAGGATTGGTTGGAGGCTCCCGTGTCCAGTGACCCTCTCCGCTGGCACGTGAGGCTCCAATTGTCATATCAGACTCAGCACTGACTGCGAATAGGCGAGACGAACGGTCATCGATCAGGCATGTTAAGAAACATTTTTCAGTCTCATCCCAACTAGCTCGTCCCACGCTACCAGTAACACGCCCCCCCCCCCCCTCCCTCAAGTAAACATGATGACAGAAATCCGTACCAAGTAGAATAAGAATCGTGTGAATTCACGCTCCAAGGAGCAAGGAAACAAGACTTCAGGGCATACGGAGTGCTTTCAAAAACATTAATCACTTGTGAATGGATTCACCCGGTATATCCAAATTCGGAAGTACTTAATTGCCCTTCAGGTTGAGTTACAATCACGTGATCGAAGCCGGAATCGTGTGCCCTCTGACGAAGAAGCTCTTAATCTCTGGATACAACGCTCACATCCTGGCTGCCGTGCCCTTTAAGGCCCAAGTGGACTACGACTTCTCCGATTCCAAGCTTTCCTTCCAGGTGATGCATTTCTCTAGAATCCTTTTTTTCCCTCGGCGATCGTTCCCAAAATGATGAGTCTCGGGACAGGACCATTCATTATTTTTTTCCCCCTTGACCGAAGGTGGGTGGGACCACGGGGCGAATGCCGTCCCGGATGGACCTCCTGCACTTCCATGCCCGGCCCTTCACGGCCATCAAGGACACGCTGGACTTCCGCCCACTCACCCAGATCCAGTCTTACAAGTTCATTCGCACCCAACCCAAGCCTCGAGTGGTGAGAATCCCGTATCGTTTCATGTCAGCTTCTAACACGTTCCGAGCTCGCCTCCAGCTGTGAAAGAGACAATTCCGGCAGGGCATTATTACCCTCCCGGAGATTACCGGGAGGGAATGGCGAAGCGGAACTTATTTCCTGGGTGTTACACCGATTACTGTTTGGGAAAGCAGTTGAATTGCGTGTTTGATGAAGCATTGTGAACTGATGTGCAGGATGAAGTGAACATAGCAGTCTCGTTAAATGCTTGAATTGCAATAATTACAAAAATGGCGAGTTACACTTCAAAATTTGTATCCCCTATCCCAAATCGACCCTCATGCGTCCCTTTTTCAGCTGGTGTGCTAACATTGACTGTCTGCCGATCGTACACTTTCGGTAACTATGTCAGCTCATGTATATTTGCTTGACACGTAAATCGCCTCGTTGTTGACTGAAATCTAGTTTCGTAATCTGAACAGGACCGAAGTAAAAGACGTTTGGAATTTTCCCTAGTTACGGCCTTATAGATTGCATTGCTTTAGCACAGTTGAGTATTGTTAACGCGGCGAGGCACACTGGTAAGACAGAACGAGGACAATTTTAGTTTCTTTTTATGAATGCAGTTTTGTAACAATGTTACATTGCTGCATATTTATCACTATGTGACGATTTATGAGTCAACAACTGTTCATATATCCCTGTTTGCGCCATTCATTTTTCACCAACTTCGAATTTTGAAAAAAAAAATGGAGTCATGTAATGCAAGTGCCCCATATTTCTATCCGTTCACGCGACGAAACTCAGCCGGATGACACGCACATGTGCTCAGAGCAGAAACCTCGCATGCCCTCCATCCGTATATAGGGTGCATGTGTTTCATAATTTCGGCGGTGAAAAAATGTTTTTCGTGTCCATCTGCCAGGGAATAGATGGCCATGCGAGGCACGAGGCTGACAGAAATTTGACAAAAGCCTTCCCGTGTGGGATGAGACACGTTCTCATAATTCAATTCCAATTTCCCCTCCCCCATAGTACGAGACCGTGTTCGGAAAGAAGAGCTTCGGGATCCCCCTGAAGTTCATGCACGTGACAGACACCCCCTTCAGCGACTACTACGGCTGGTACGAAATACTGAAGAGTCACAACCCCCTGACCCCCAGCCAGGTCCTGCCCTGGCCCGTCATCCTCCCTTCCAGCCTCAGGCCTTTCGAGTTCAAGCTCTCCGTCGATGCTTCCAGTATGGAGACCGAGGCCATTCGGGGTCACGTCGCCCTGAGTGAGTCTCGCTTTTTGAACTTTCATGTCAGCGTTCAACGGTGCCGAAACAGGACAGACTCGAGTCCGAAATCGATTACTTAGGTTCTTTCAAAATACTTGCGCGGCGCTTTGGACGCCCGGCTAACAGTCATCCAAAAGATTCAAGCGAAATCTAGAAATTACTCCGCATTCCTATATCTTGATAGAAATGATGGTGATGATTCAAATCCTTCAAATACCATACACAGGACAATGGATATATTCTCAGGGTCAGAGGTTTCCAAATATTATACTTTCCGCAGCGTATCATCATGAACGCCTGCTTCTACTGGAGGAGTAAAACAGACTCGAGAAACAGAAACATATGAATCGCTCAATTTCATCCGGAGTTTTCTTTCTAGCAACGTCGAAAAATGAATACAAGATCTTCAGTAATGAACCAGAAATAGAACTGGAGAGGATCAAGTACAAATACCCATCCAAGTACTACAACAAGTACTCCGAAGACATTCAGGAGTACTTCAACAACCCATGGTCCAAACTGACTGAATGCCAGGACTCAGAGTCTCCTTGCTACACTTCCTACGACTCCATCAGAAGCCTGAGATCCAGCAGATCCTACATTCCTCTGAAATACGAGGAGATTGATGTTGAGAGTAAGTGAAGTCACCCTCGCTTACTTATTTTTTTTTCGGCTGAGTGTACGGAATTTGATGTGGTGAGAATGCATGAATTGGGATAGGTGGAAAGGTTCATCAGCTCCACGCTGAGGTTGAACTGGTCGGTCGAGTCCCGAGGAGATATAGGGCATCCGTCATCTACGCCACCTCCAAGACCAACATCCGCGAGAAGTTGAGCGTTCTGATGGAGAGAGAACCCCTCCCAGGATACGAATCCACTCCTTACAAGATCTGCATCAATTCCAAGTTCCAGTATCCCAACTTCCCACCAAGCACCGAGAGACAGGCCCTGCTCCAATCCGAAATGACCACTCTTGGTAACCTCCACTTCCGATTCGGTGAGGAATGCCAACATGCCATCAACACCAGGGTGAGTCCGCCGCCCCGGGGAAAATCAGGATCATGTTCCGAGTGGAATCCTAAAGCAAAACGTCAAATGGGACGTTCATTCGTCAATTCCGATTGCAGATCGTGATGACGAGGACCGAGAAGCAAAGACTGCATGCCGAAGAGAGCTATGAGAGCCATCGCTGCAGGGAAGACGAGAGCCGAGGAATCGAATACAGCCCCGTGTGCAAGAAGGCCCGAATCCAGGCCACCACCCTCAACAGCTACATCCTGGATATCACCGAGGAGAACGTTCCCTTCTACGTCAAGAACTTCACTTCTCACGTGGATGACTTCATCAAGTATATGCTGTACCCACACATGACGAACCGAAGAGTGGGCGTTACTAACCCCAGCAACAAGGTGAAGGTCGTCTTCAAGGTCCTTCCTCCCATGTCTTCTCACCCGTACCCCGTCTTGGATGTCTTCCTTCTCAAACCCCATGAGAACACTTACTTCAAGACCATCAAGGTCTCCCCTGCTGCTGAAATCGTATTCCCTCTGAGTGCCAAGCAGGAACTGGTCAGGAAGTCCCTTAACCGAATCTTTGGCCACACATATATCCGTAAGGGAATTTTTAAAGTATACCAGTTACTCATCTCTCTCCAGTGTTTTTATTTGAGGTCTCCTTCGCGATGATAGCCGAGTGCAAGTTGGAGAGCGAGGTCGTGAGGACTTTCGACAACGTGACCTACAAGTACCCCCTGGGTGAGTGCTGGCATCTTCTGGCTAAGGATTGCTCCAAGGAGGCTCCAGTTGCTGTCCTGGCTAAGGAGTCTTCCTCCACCGGCAAGGTGAGTCATTGCTTTGCCACCTGTCTTTACTTTGAATGTCGACGTGTTGTGTGAAATTCATTTAACTTGTATCCCATTATCTCATTGACATCACAGGTGATTAAGGTTCTGGTGGGACCCCACAAGGTACTCATTAAGCCAGTGTCTCCAGTCTCCGCTGTCTCTGGTTCCGTGCCAGAAATCCAAGTCCTTCTTGACGGACAACCGATCCATCTCTCCCCCACGGAGAAGAAGGTCATTACGAGCTCCGGATCTCCTCACAAAAAGGTCCTGGAATTCATTAAGTACAAGAACCACGAAATCGAGGTCGAATCTCCTCTCTATGGAGTCAAGGTCGTGACCGACGGCGAGAGGATCAAGGTCGAGGTGGGTTTTTCCACATTCTTACTCTATTGAACGACACCTTCATGTTTGTAGAGAACTTTTGAAGGAGGAAAAGGATATCTCTACAGGTGTCCAACATCTACCGAGGCCGAATGTGTGGTCTCTGTGGTGACTTCAATGGAGAGAAGGTTGCCGAATTCAAGACGCCTAGGGACTGCGTGATGGTTCACCCAATGGCCTTCGCTCAGACCTATGCCATCAAGGAGAGTGGATGCAGTGTCCATCCTCGGGTGAAACACATCATTCCGGAAGAGCACAAGTGCTTGCATGCCGACACCTATCATCCGATGGGAAGCTACCACGAGGTAGCACGCCATGGATTATCCTCTTCCTCTTCTTCTTCCTCTTGCACACGATACCTGACGAAGGTCGTACCCAGAGGAGATGAGACCTGCTTCTCTGTCAAACCACTGCCAGAGTGCTCTCTCTCATGCAGACCCTCTAGGATCTTGACCAAAGAGGTGAGAATGCAATTTTATCCTACAGAGATTTGCAAGTAAAGTCGTAACACTTATTGCATTCAACATTGTTCCTTCTACGATGCATCGCGAGAGGTGAGATAATTTAATCAGTTTATATTTGATTTTAAGCCTATGAAGCCCATGTTAAATGTGGTGCGATTCATATGCAAATCAATGTATACCCCCTGTTATAATCTATAAATGTTTCTGTCAGTTTGTGAGATAACTGTTAATGGTGCATTCGCTCTAAAATTCAGTTGACTTGAGTGTGTAATTGTTGTAGCCCTCCTTCAATCCTCTCCTGTCCCTGTCCTGGGCTTGTGGCGGCTGACTAGACTCGCGACCGCAGTAAAAATGCACCACATTTGCATCGAGAATGCGTCCGAATATATGGGAAACAGTACCGAAGGAGACATTCTCTGCAAGAAGGATGGGTCACTAACCTGCTCTTCCCCCTCCCCCTTCCAATCAACCGACCGATTGTTAATGCCCTTGTGCCCTGAGCAATGATGGCACGTTGATTACAGGTCGGATTCCATTGCGTGAGGGGTGACCCGACCGAGCTACTGAAGAAAGCCCATCACGGAATCGTGGAGGAGATGCTGAACAAAGAGGTTCATTTCTCCACGATGGCTGTGATCCCCGAGGCGTGCCTCCACATCCCTTAAATCTCGTTCTTAATGGCTTCTCCATACCTCCTTCTCCTTCGCTCTTCGTTCAGTCTTAGAACGGTGTATTCCCGTTTTCTTTTTAATCTTTCCCTCGTCTCAATTCCGAATAAATACTCTGTAATCCACGAAATCCGGGAGTCTCTCATTGTCATGTTTTATTGAACTCGTGATATTGAACTTTTGAGGGAGCTGAAGCTCGGATTAGCACTGCAGATTAGCTTTGCACTCTGGCAGCATATAACGAAGGTTGATGACACCCGTCAGCGCCCTCCGAAACCGACCAAGGCTGAGAAGAAGGAGGAGATTGCGGGTTTGGCGCCAGTAAGTGTTTGAATGAAAGCTGTCTTCACCGGGAGAAGGAAGAGAGTCCTGCTTTGAGGTGTACTGGCTCCCTCGAAGGGGATGATCTGGTACTCCTCCAGCTCTCCATCGGCTCCCGTCGGCAGTTCCATCTTGGACACTGGCATCCCCGTCCGGAGGGAGACCGGCAGCTTTTCCACATCGATCATGGGCGAGTTTGATGGCGATGGAGAATCGAACGCCGGCTGATGTGCCGGCTGATATCCCGACTGATATGTCTGGTACGGCTGGTACGGCGGGTACGACGACGCGGAGAATGGGTACGGGGAGCGTATGTAGGAATAGGGGCTGTAGGCATAGGGAATGGGGTCGTAGCGGCTGAAATAGGCCGCGTCGTACGGACTGTACGGGAACAGCTGTTTACTTCCTCTGGAATTCCCCTTTGCACTCCTAAAGCAAATATGCAACACGGACTGCAATTATTTGGGGAAAACCGAATCGAAAAAATGAATCTCTTTATGACTGACCCGCTGAAGGATTGTGGTCTGTCGGACTTCAAGGCCTCCGTCGAGCACAGCCAGGCTATCAATAGCCATGTCAAGCGAATCTGCCAAGAGAATTTGTTATAATTGAGAGTTAAGATTAAAATTAAAGATTATTCCTGTGATCACAATTCTCCTTTACCTTTAAAGTGCCATTAAGACCACTAATTTCGCGATTTCATATGCATGGCAGGATATCGTCGTCAATGGGGTTTAAAAAGATAGTGAGGGAAAAACTCGGTTATAAGAGTGAGACAAATTAATTAATGAGTCATGTATTGTCATTTCACCAAAGGACCCGTTAAACAAAAAAAGGCCTTGAGCTAAGAACGGTGCTGAATGAGTTTGCTAAATGTTATGAAATTGCCTTATTGTATCGCTTCAAAGTAAGAACCTGTTATAGAGTCACGCCTACTTAAAAGAGGCAATTATAAGTCCCTAAGCGACTAAAAGGGAGAAGAATCCGGCCTGAATGTGATTCTTTAACAGATTCTCACTCTTAAAGGGCGAGTTAATTCATTAGCAAACTCATTCAACTTCCCTCTCGGTAGAGGTCTTTTCATTTCTAATGGTACCTTAACGTTTTCGCTCAACTCGTGCTTAATTGGGGACGGGGACTGAAAACGGTTTTTAAGCATGTTACATTTCGCGCATAAATTCATTAATGAAGCATTCGTTCGGAACCAGGGAATCCACTCAGACTGTCCTTTTACATCTAAATATGGAAACCGATTAGTTTCCTAATTATAGCTGATACTGTCGTGGAAAATATCGAGAATAGAGGTTGATTTTCGTAATTGGTGATTTTAGGATGGTTTTATGCAAAAAAAAAATTAAAATTAGAAAAGCGGACAGGAAATCATTCGGTATTGAAAGGATGAACTCAACTGTACTGTTTAAGGTACTGCTTAAGTATAAAAAAACCTGGCCCAAATGTTCATCCCTTCTTCGAAGATCGTGCAGAACTTTCCCCAACGGCCGTGCACGGATTCAGCTTCCTGAACGGACCTTCCAATCCCCTCTAGAAGAAAGAGCAAACACGAGAACTCACCAGAGCCATTGCAGCAAGCGGACGAGAGCACTTCCTCCGAGGAACTCCGGCGAAGACTGGATGATCGCTGTGGCTGCTGGCCCCGAACTTTTAAGGCCCGCTGCCCCTTCGTCGTTGCCGCGGGAGGGAAGGCGGGAAGAAAAGAGTCCATCAGCTAAATGGAGACGGGTTCATCCCTTAAGGCTCGGGGGGGAATGACTGGGAAGTTCTCATCCGCGGGTGCAATGACTCCTTCGCCGAGTGCGAGCTCGAATGCTGCATGAATTAAGTATGGGGTCCATTTATCATGACAGGCCCATTCCCCTGTAGTGGTGCGTCGCAATCGCCACGGCTGCTGGGATTAAATTTTTTTCGATCTCGTCCGTTCAACGACCCTCTTTGAACCCGTTCGATATAACAACTGTGGGTACTGAAAAAGTACTTATGTCTGCGAACGCGTTTTATTAATCGGGTTCCCAGACAAGGCAACAGAAAATCGTTTCGGCTCTTCTTTCTCTTGTTGTTCCCGCCGCCAGTCCTAGATCAATTCCAAGGAGAAAAAGGGAGATTCCTCATAAAATTTTGCCATCGAAACATGAAAGTGACTTGACCTTTATCGTTCTTCCAAGCCTGATTGCAGGGCTCCTTAGCTAGATGACGCAAGAAAAATACGAGGTAGAAAACTGAGGAAATTAAAGAGGGAGAAGAGGGAGACCTCGGCCGATTTTGTCGGTCCATCATGAGTTGCATTGATGACGCAGAAACGCCATTTTTTTTATCAACTCCCATCCGTAAAACCTGTCCATTGAAATCGAGGTGTTGGGCCTGTAGGATTGCAGAAAGTTAGGATCGATTTCGTCTCGGTCACAATGCCCGAGGGAAACTTCGTGAACGAAAATTCGGCTCGGCGTATTCAGAAAGGAAATTTGAGACCAATCTCGAAAGATGACTGGCAATATTGTCCCATTGTTCCGTATGGATTCGAGAAGCATCGGCGTCGATTCGAGAATCCAGCCAAACGAAGAAAAAAGGAACGTGCAACGTGCACAAAAGAGAAACGTTGAAGTAAAGGACGCAATTCTCGGGGTCGAGGCATTGTACCGAATAGCAACGAGAATTTATACCGATTTATTTTGTCGCTTCGTGAGATTTCGGGGGTGTCGGCGACGTCGCTTGGAAATGGAGGAAGAGCCATCGGTGGCGGATTCGTCGTCTCCGGAATGCTGCCATCAGTGGGCCTGGAGTTCAATAAACTTCATCCCGATGAACGATTGTGCGGTAATGATTCCTGACAAGATAAAAGCAGCGGACGAGTCTCCATTTTTGCAACAAAAAAAAAAAAACAGTGCAAATTCGAGCAAATAAGAGCTTCACTGCCCGGGGTTTTGCAGGTTTGAAAGAAACTTGCCGGAGCCAGGCATGGACTCCGGGAAATGTCTGCGACGGTCAGCACAGCCTCAAAAAAAAAAAATTCTTAAGATGAATGAAAAAGAAATCCATTCTTGGCGATGGCACTCGGAGAGATGGATCCCAAGAAAGAATCCAACCTGAGAAGAATCTAGAACCCATCACGGATTCCTCTTGCCTTCTGATCCTTCAATCATCTCATTCCACCTCTGGGGTTCCCTTTCGAGCGAGCCTTCTTTCCTGAAAGGAGGCCCACTAAAGGAGACCACTTATGGTCCCGTCCGTCAGTGTCCACAATGGTCGTCCGACGGTAACTAAGAAAATATCGGCATGATCACTGTGAATATTAGCAAGCAAGTAGATGTGGACAAGATACAGACTGAGTCTGTTTTGAGGCAAATTTGTAACTAAAAAAATCTGCGCTTTTATTTCGATTTTTGGATTTTAAATTTAGTCACGGCGGAAAAGTCATGAGCACCCGTGCACCATCTGGATCACAATGCGCATGCGCGTACGACTCGCCATGTGCGTGGTGCCGTGCCAGCAACAAGAACTGTCAGTTCCCCAGTAGCCTCCGTGGTGGAAGAATCCAGCCGCGCACAGCCCTCCGTCTTCCCCATCAGCATTTTATGGGCAGCGTTTGTCTGTTTGCAAAGTCTAACAGAAATGAGAGTTGTGATCGTCGAGGAACGGAAAGATATGGCATTTTGTTCTAAATAGGTGACATGATGAGGGTCCTCTGAACAGAAAGGAGGCCCACTGCTGAACTGGGCTTGCCCAGCTTATTTAAGGGATGTGGATGAGTCGGCCAAATGCCAAGTAGTCGGTAGACAAGTGGCATCTCGTCTCACAGCAATTTTTTCCTATATTCAGCTCGCATGCTCAACTGCAGCGACTTATTCTCCTCGTGTCAGAGACTCATTCCGACGACAGGCGAAATTGCGATGTGCAAGTGACGCAGCACTTTCCCTTCATGCCTCAAACGGGGCGACTGAAGCCCGGGGCTTGAAGAGAGGGGGGAAAACTTGCTCCTGCAGAGTGGGGAAACACAGGCCTGCCTGGCTCGTCAGCCCGACAGTCTTATTTAGATTTTACTCCCGGAGGAATTTGGAGTCAGTGTCTGAAGGTTATACCGTGCAATGGTTTCATTTTCTGGACGGTGAATTCACGTCTATCATAGATAGGTGAGTAGAATTCCTTAATTTTTTTTTACACGTGCATGAAAATGGTCGCGAGGTCTGTCCTTCGTTTCTTTGTATTTCAATTCGCAAAAAGTGCTCGTCCATTCGTCGTACAACAAACCGGGCCGCCCAGTGATTCAACCACGTTCCCAACCCCTCCGATAAGATCGGAGACGCGCTGCATTCCCTCTGGCCCTACTGCAACATGGAGGCGAGCCTCGTCCGGGGCTCCAACGTGCCGCGACAGGTCGGAGCGGGCGGCAGCAGGGAACCCATCGCGTGAGTCTCGTTCGTTCGCTCTCTTGTTCTTGGCTTCGAGCCGTGGTGGATCCGCTAGGTCATCCGACGGCTCTTTTAACCCTTTAGGTGGTCGTGGGTATGCGTATTAAAGTTCGACAATTATGTAATGTGGTAATGGAAACACCTCAGTAAACTCGGTAATAGTATTTTTCCCCGTTTATTTCCGTAAGCTGCGTTTTTCCAAGAGCACGAAGTATTCAGCACTTAAAGGGTTAAAAATGAAGGGTGTGGAGGGACATCAGCATCGAGTAAGAATGCACCCCTGCCTCTTGCAGATGAACCAAAAGATGCAGGGACATCTAATATACAGTATATAGACGATCGTGACTGACTGACGCTAATTCTAACCATGTTCATGGTTTCAACCATGAGTCTTGGTCGAGCGTTCGTAGCGTGAGGACGTGTTGGAGGATACTCTCGAGGTTCTGTCAGCTAAGTCGTGAGTTAGTTGTTACCTGGCTACTT
>CAJPEV010001642.1:0-61458 GCA_905338385.1 Darwinula stevensoni
TTTTCTTTTTTAAATATTTATCGCTCGTATCACCTCGGGGAGTCGCCACGTCGACTTGCGAGAGCAACGGTCGTCTCCGTCCGTCGCTCACGTCGTCGCGGACGAGGAGCCCTCGTCATCCGAGTTCTCGTCGTCCAAAGTTCTCGTCGTCCCGGTCGTGTTATGACATCTCGGAATGGAGGGGTCAGAGGGAGAAGTCATGTTCCCAGGTGGATGGGAGCCGATTCTCACGATCTTTGGCCTCTGACCTTTCCGATGCACTAAAACCCATTTGCGCGTCATGCTCCTGCTCCTGCTTTATTTCATATGCGCATCCTATTTAAGGCATGCCAGAGGCGAAAGGGGGAAAAGTGAAAAAAATGCAAGCATCGGAAAGGAATTATGGAGCCCCGCGAAGGAGAAGGAATCTGCATGCTAGATTTTTTTTTAAGTTCCTGAAGTTCTTGCTTTAATGGTCTTGCATAATGCATTTCATGACGTCTCGGCTCCGATATTCTTACCTCTACAAACCTGCCTGGAATCCGATGACCTCACTCATATGTCAGACGTCGAAGTCATTTTTCAGAACCGTGTTGTCGTTGAAGAAGACAAAATGGCCTCCTTTGCTTGACTGACCATCCAAACCCGGGCCCAAGGTCACGACACGGAGAGGAAAAAAAAGAGCGGGAGAGGGGAGAAGAGAAAAAGAAATCATGCATTGCATGCAATTTTCCATGCATGAAGAGTTCCGTAATTGAAAGCTCCCAAGGTTCATAAATCAACGAGTGGAAGAGCATCACGAGGAGAAAGAGTGACCTGAAAAGAGATTTCACCGCCCACACCTTACGCGCACAAAGCCACGTGCATGTTATGTGAATGGGCTTAGCATGGCTTGGGCACGAGATTATAATGGCATCAATGGCGGAAGTGATTTCGGAGTGCGAAAGAGGGGCGCATGGAGATGGCCTGGCCTTGAGGCGTTCTTTCGAGCATTGTCCTCTCGCTCTCGAGGCCGAACCTCCCCGTCCCTCCGTCATTTTCCTGGACATGGAAGTCTATTCGAGCCCCACATGCGAGTATGGCCTTCCCTGTCATATGGGAGGATCATTATGGGGCCCCTGCCTCGGAGGGAGACTCGGACGCACGCATCTCTTGCATGCATGCATGCGTTCCTTCTCGTCGTCGAGAGGGCGGGTTTATATACAGACGTCGGTCCGTGATGCTTCTCCCACGCCGTCTCGCTTTGCGGTCACTCGTAGAAATGCATTACGCCTGTCAGCTCCGCCTGCAAGCCTATCATTAGTTACACACCGAACCGACGATGAGACGACGTGAAGATTAAAAGTACTAATTTCTGCAGAATTCCAGCCTGTGGTCAACCGGCAGTTCTTTATCAATGGCATAAAAAAGGGGATAATGGATCGCTGCAGTACCCGGTGACGTAAGAGAGTCTGGAAACATGGCACATCGAGGGATAGTCAGTGAAAACGTAGACAAAAGAGAGATGTTTGTTTTCTTTCACGCCTCATCCCCTCCGATAACAAAGTGGTTTGTCACGAGACACACCAAACAACTTCCTAAAGACCCTGCCCCATCAATATTTCATAACCTCGATCCATTCCCTTTGGCGTCCTCTCTGCCGATCCTTGTGAGGTACTCCCGAGGTGCAAAACGGGGCACAACATCGCCTTCACCGTTGTTTCATAATTAGGAGGGAGGAGGTTTGTTTTCGTGTCTGCGAAGACTATGGAAGGTGGAGTGAAGGAAAAGACGGAAGTGGACCGTGATGAACGCCTCTCTTTTTTTTTCCTTCCTTTTTCCGTGACTCCTCTTGGCAAGGCATTGACCCTCTCGGCTTCTCCTTGCTTGCTTGGTATGCTGCACGCCGGGCGATGGAGTCCTCCTCGGGCTCACTTTCTTTTCTCCATTCATTCTCTTTCCTCTTTGAGCTCGGCTTCCCACCCTGTCGTACACAAGGATTTGCAAGTACAACATCGAACGACGTCGTGGACGGCGAAAAAGAAAAGGGGAGGGAAGAAGGGGATAGAGAGAAGAGGGAGAAAAAGGACATTGTCCTGGAATGGTATACACGAAGGTGATGCAGCGAATTCCATTCTCGTTTGTCTTCCCTAATCCGCCGCAAATAATTTTTGCCATTGCTTCCATGCACATCACTATACACTGCTGCAGCTGCTCTCGCTCTTTCTCTTGCCGAGTCTCTCAAACTATAAGAGTATGTGAACTGTATGTGTAGTCCTCTTCCTCAAATGGAACGGAACTGCATCTGGCCCACCAAAGTACAAGTCACCATCGTGATACCCTTTTGAATTGACCGGAAAGACTTGAGAGGGTGCCCAATACGTTGCAAGGCCTTTATTCTGCTAGGCAGCGCTGTACAACGGACATGAATGGGGACGTAAGGAATTTAAATGAAATTCGTGACGTTTTTACCCTCGTTTCGTCGATAGGGAGTGGCTATATTGACAATTATTCCGGATTTCACGAATTGCTTTTAAACACCCTCACGAAGTACAAACGTAACACCGTCGTCGTCGAACGACTGGGATGAGAAATGTTTCCCACGATCAAGTTCATAATAAATTCCATTGATGCCCGTTGCAAATTGCCTCGAATGAGATTCCAGTGCTTTATTTTATTTATTTTCTGTTTTCTCAGCTGGAATGAAGACGCAGAGGGGGAGTGAGTCATGAGACAGTGGCTCGGTCTTCACCATCGCGAAAGCCTCAAACAAGAGGACAAGCAGTCCACTCTCTCCAGGTGAGAGACGAGATGACCTTTGACCTCGTGCCCGGGGGCTTTCTCTCTTCCTCTTCCTCTTCCCGCGTCCTCGTACTCGCACGCACTCAGTCCCGTTCTGGCGGTCGGACGTGATTCTGAATGACTTATTCGGCGTCTCGTCGTCGAGACGTCTTCCATCGACGGTTCCATCGGCGTCGATTTCACCTCTTTGCGGGTCCTCCCTCGCCCAGGCCCAGCGATGCCACTTCCAGTGACTTCTCCAGGTTTACTCCTTTTTTTTTCTTTTTTCCTTTCGATGATCCGGCTCTGGATCGCTCGGGACCACATGTCGCCCGGGCAATGGAGCTTGAAATACCTGCTCTCCCGTCACGTGTTAACCGCGACATCTGGAACAGAATTCGTTAAATCAGCCGTCGTCTCTTTGTGCGTTGACGTTCGTCGGGCCACTTGTGAGATGGATGATAGAAGGTGTGATGTTTGCCTGTCGCACGAGTGAAAAAATTCATGGATTTGCCGTTACATTGGATCCATAAACTGCGTATTGTTGGAGGCCGGTTGTCGGCTCTTTTGAAGTTGTCTTACGACTGCACTTCACTAGTGGGAGACTTATGTCATGTTGCAAAAGGAAGAACGTTCGATGAATTAAAGAAACTTTTGATAGAAGGTTTGACAATGGAGAGCCATAAATTATAAGATCACTGAAGTCAATTTAGGCGTCATTGAATTAAATTACAAATTACTATCGATTGTACTTGGCATACATTTATCTCTACTTTACGGGACCAATTATACATAGGTTGTTATGGATCATGAAATTGTATTACTTCGCAGCCACAAATTACGGGAAAATTACAGGCCCACGCACTGATTTAACTTTACCATAGCGTATACGCGGGTGGTCCAAAAAAGTTCCTAAATTAACATGAGTGCTGATAAACATTATAAAGGGTGACCACGAAGTGGGGTATCACTTTAATCATTTTCGGTCATAATTTGGATGATCACCACTCCATTTCTTATACGCTTGAAAGGATCTCCATGTTCTTCGGGACGTTTATTTTCCACAGCATGTCAGGTGTGACATCTGCCATAGCGGCAGTCACAGCATCCTTCAGTCGCTGTGAATGCTGCGACGTGACTGAAAAGCATGTCTGATGCCCAGGACCTTCTGGTTGGTCCTGGTTTGTTTGTGCATCCACACGGAGGCCACAAGTCGCTCTTCAATACTGTATGGTGTGTGGGCTTTGGTCACTCATAAAAGAAATGGGTCATCAGACAATCTGTATGCTAAACTGATCCGCCACTTCGTGGTCACCCTGTATGTCAGAAATTGCAGGAATTTTAATTTTGATCGCATCCAACATGTGTAGGTGGTTTCGCGAAAATGTCAGTAAATTTTATCTTTAACCTCCCAAGACCTGGGTGGCATGTACACGTACAAGTCCTATGGGTTTTATTTTGTCTGGGTCTGAGGATTTTCAAGAGCTTTTTTCTCTTCGGGCGATGAGATGTGCCCCAGCTCATTTGAGCTGAGCCGGCAGGCGCAGGCACTCGTTCGTTTCACATTGCCCTTATTCGAGTTCTAAGCAACCAATTTCATTGAAGTTCTCTTGAAACCCTTTGAACGTTTTAAATATGGAATTTAGTTAATTTCCCGCCAATTATTCGTGTTGTGTTCCGTCTTCAACCGTGGAAAGATGGGAACTTTTTTTTGGTCATCCGGGTAAATTCTACCAAAAGCCTGACAGATGAATGAGAAATGCCCCTAAAAGGTCCCCAGTCAAGGCCGAGCAATAGACGTCAAAATCGCTGTTCAAACAGTTAATGTCTGGCCAAATTACATCGTTGCCTGTCGGCTGAGAGTCGCCAGAGCTCATTCTCTTTAATGCATTCATCATCAAGCTTAATGATGAATGTATTGAAGTAATTAATGTAAAGTGTAATTTCCTCACTTTTCTCTTCACCTATTAGAAATTAGTTCAAGAACGCAATAGAAGTGATAATTGCAAGTAAAAGTCCAGAGCATGTAAAGCGTTCCTATTATAAATTTGTAATTTAATTAGTAGTAATTTGTAATTTCAGCTCCTTCAAATATAATTACAGCCCGTTACTGCAATAAATAAGGTGAGGGCTTGTGCTGCAGTGGTGGCTGGAGTTCACATTATCCTGCTTATACATTACTTGGAATTTGTATTAACCCTTTATAGTTCACTGGGAAAGTAATATCCCACTGGTGGCAACGGGGAATTATTGTTCCACTGCCACCTTACTACAGGCAATGACCTGTGACGAACAATGGGATAATGATTTCGCCCCCGTTATTGCACAGATGTGGGTCGAAAAAAAATTTTTTCCTCAATTTTTACGTGGAGTATAGCATGTAATGTGTCGGCAAATAAAATATGAGTTATTTTCATGAACTCTCAGTCATATGTCGAATAAACGGTTAAAGCGGTCATAAAATCTCATTGAGTTCAATCGATTTACGACTTGGACGAGGGAAATCAGAATATGCCAAAGATTTATAGCTTGGCAAACAGAATACATGGCCCGCATGTCATCAGGAAGAGTTCGACTTCTTTTTATCCTTGGCGTGTTGGAATGGCTAATTCCCTTGTCTGGACTTACATGGCAGCACTGAGAGGATGTGGAAGCACTTAACCTTTTGGTTGAATCCCTGTTACACCATTTGGTAGGAATTGTTGCAGAATCTTATTTTTTTTAAGTTTCTCTGCAGTGGAAACCTGGATTCAGAAGTGCTTCGGTCTTGCTTATCCATGAAAATCTCCGTTGTATCATGAGCCCCTGTAGTGACGTTAAATTGCACCTCATGAGTCCTAATCAGGTCTTGCACGACCACGTCGAGTGGCGACGCCGTAAATGCACGGTTTGAAGAGTCTGGCTAGAGAAATTCTTCAACAAGTGTGTCTTACTGGCCCCTGTACGATCATGAAGCTGACTTTCGTGCGAGGGACTGCTCGCAATGAATGCAACGAGGATACAAAGGCGGCACTAGCGTCGGATTCCATCCATTCCCAGGGTGCCATACTCACGTGGATGGCACTGTGGGTCGTCCATCTAGCGGATCCCAGGCAAAAAGTATTCAATGTCACGCACTTTCCTGCCGGGGGGACATTGAACCACGTGGTATGCACGTGCAGCTTGATGGACGTCTCAGTCGTCCCGTGGAAACGATTCCCGGTAGATGCCTGGAATGAAGATGATTCTTGCGACTGGAATGGTATTTAGAATGGCCACGACGTAACAGACAGCCTGTGATCGCTTGGTTATGCCCGAGTTCCTTGAATGTTTTGGTGCCTTACGTCTTTGGTCCTGCAAACCCATCCCGATCCTTGGGAAAAAGAAGAACGAAGTCGCTGTGGAATTCATCATTCTTATGATTGTTTTGACATCGGAGAGGCACAAGTGTGCTTGCATTCCTTGACACCCCTCGTAGAGTCTCCTCTTGTCATACTGCATCTTCGTTCGTACGGTCGTGTCTCGAAGGTTCGGTCGAGGTCCGATTTCTATGGGAACAGTGTCGGTCTTCAGATTCCCCTTTGATGAGGAGGAGGAGACGGTCGAGTGACTTCTACCTACCTTTGGCTACCAGATGGGGAACTGCGAGGAAGACAGGAAGGAAAATAATTCCCTCGTGAATTGGCATTAATGGTTCGTAGTCTGGTACCTGGGGGTGGTGATGGATGACGTCATATCCGGTTTCATCGCGGTATTTTTTTCTTCTTTCTCTCGCCTTCCTTTCTCAGTCTCATGCTACGGTTCATTTTTTCCCTCTTGTTTCCCACAGTGGGAAATGGATAGGATAGAAGCCGGTCGTTGAAGAGTCATGGCATTCCCATCATGGTCATGTTGAGCTTCGGTCTTTCCTGCTCTTGTTCTTGCTCTCGGTCTCGTTGTGATGCGTGCCTGTTGAAAGCCATGGGTTTGATTCCGTCGATCCAGGAGCAAAAACCCGGGTGTCTTGCTCTTCCTGCTTCGTTCACCATCCCACAGTCTCAAAAACACGCGTCCCTCGATTCTTCGGGGTAGGTCCTTGCATTCCTCCGCATGCATTTCCTTCTTCAAGAACTTCAACGGTGTGATGGATGTCTTCCTGCTGCTGTTCTCGAAACAATTGTCGAAAGCTTCCCGTCGCGGCACATGAAATTTTTTTCATCCTAGCGCGAGGTCGAACCATCCCAATGTCCTGTCGCAAAGCTTCCCTCCTAGGAGCAGGTTTCCTTCGATCGGTGAAAGATAATTATCATTATCCCCATGGCATCTTCATGATGACGATATCGACAATGGGAGAGGGGATCCAGTTCATTGCACTCCAGCCGGCTGTGCTCGCCGATTCCCTTCCCACAATTAGGGACGTCGTACGTGCCAGCCCTTAAGGTTTCATTTTTTGCCTTCTCAGGTACTGGACATTGGAAAAGGGAGGAGGCGTTCGAAGCTCTCAATATTCGGTGCTCAAGAGGCTCTGTCGAGAGAGGAAGGTTCTCTATGAGGACCCGGATTTCCCGGCCAATGCACGGGCCCTGTACCGCGAGAAGAGGCCTCATCTCCATCCCATCATATGGAAGAGGCCCACGGTGGGTTTCACTGCTTCTTCTCTCCATTTTTCATTCCTAATTGAAGCCGCTTGAGTAGGAATGCCCATAATACCCCGGGTGTCTTCGTGAACCTTTCGCCGAGAAAGAGGCCGCTCGTATTGCCGTATTCTTCCATTCGTTTGTTTCCTCGCCGCTTACGCGTTTGATGAGCTAGGCTTATCTCCTTAATTGTGGTGAAATTTTACAAGAGGAAAAAAGAAGGGTCTCATGAGGAGGGGAAGCGTTTTTGGACATCTGATGATGATTTGTATTCGTGTTCGTCTCCAAGGACTTCGCGAACGCTTCAACTGCTAATCTCTGTTTGTCCCTCTCTTTGTAATTATTCTGTTGCGATAAAGAGTCCAATCGAGTGACTTTAATCAGGGCTCTCTGGAATGAAGTCGTTTGATGTGGTATCGTGTGTTGGTGTCCGAGGAGCAGGAGTTGTCGGCGAGCCCGGAATTCATGAATGGGTCGGGTCGATTGGAATTGGAATTGGGTGACCTGGGTGACCCGTGGCTGATGGGAGCCGTGGCGACCTTGACCCTGACCCCACGTCTCTTGGAGCGGGTCATTCCTCCTGACCAGGCTTTCGACCATACCTACTGCGGCCTCTTCAGGTTCTTTTCTCTACTCTAAATCATTTGGTCTACGATGATAGACATCTTTAAAGGACTTCCTGAGTCTCGTCCAAATCGTTGGGGAGCCACGTGACAATGCAATACGGGATTAAAAGTATGTGACAAAAGGTCATGCTTAATTTTAGAGCCGTGATTCTAATCTCCTTTCATCCTTAAATCTACCCAATTAGATGAGTTTCTATGAAGTTCATTAATGAAAGCGACAAAGCCGATGAGTCGAACAGGTGGGTATTCCCAAGGAATTTGCACGTAATCCTGTCTGGGGATTTCCTCCCGTGTGCTTGCGTGGAAAAGAGGGAGGGAAGAACGGGTTAAACCGTTAAACTGTTGGGTGACATGGACCGTGGGAACACATTTAATCGGTCTTCACGTTTTCGGGTAACTTCCTGGTCCTTGCCATGGAAATGAGGACAGGTGAAATGCGAGAACGGGAGTGAAATCGGCGCGACAAGAAAAAAGAGTTTGAGGTTGAAAGTTGTCAGCGGGAGGTAACAGGTTCTGGTAACCGAGTGACAGGCCCGTTCCTCACTTGTGGTTCGACTTAGGATGGATCGACTGTTGATTCGACCGCGGGAATTCGTGATTTATGATCCCTCATCAGCCCCCCTGACAGACACAGATGGAGATTGCAAACCGAGATGGAATTTCGACGTGAGGCGCTTCCATTAAGTATAACCGCGGTCTACACACGTAGGCCGTAGCTCGATAGGCTGAGGTTACGCATCATCGATCCTCGATATATTCCGCTCATTACGGAGTAGATAATATGAGGCCTCTGAGGGAGCCTGTAATTTGCTTCGGGGTCAAGTGGGACAATGTTGTGTATTTTTTATTATCGAAGGTTCCGAATCTGGCACTTCGGCGACTGGGTGGAAGTGGTCGTGGACGACAGGTTGCCGACCTACAAGGGCAGGCTCGTCCATCTTCATTCCCCCGATCCCAACGAATTCTGGCCCTCCCTCCTCGAGAAGGCGTATGCCAAGTGAGTGTGCAACCTCGATCGTAATAAACCCAATCATTCTCGAGGTCGATCCTTCTCACGTCGGCAGCTCATGCGAGGCGGACGTATGTTTGGGATGAGAACAGTTTCGCATGAATGATGCCTCTCTTTGGAGTCACGATCCATGAACTAGAGGGTTAATGTGCCGCAATTCTTCATGGTGGCTGAATATGTCGTAATTTACGAAATAATCTTGGAAAGTAGGGAAATATTTTCCCAAAAAGTCCCGATTCTCACTTTTTTTTATACTCAAGGGCTTTTCGTTACATCTTTTAGTTAAGTGTGATTCTTCTTATCATTCTAGCACAAGTGTGATTCTTAGGTTTTTTTCTTTCCCGAAATAGCCACTTTATCTCTTTAGCTAACTCATCCAGCTGCTTTTAACCTTCGGGCATTTTAATGCCTAACGGCTTCTTTATCTAAATGACAGTGCAGGAATCGCCCTATAGCGGTCAAGAGGGGGAAGAATCATTGGACCTTTGTATTAATGCGTGCCTATCTATGAAAGGAATAAAACGCCTTCTAGCACAAGGGGAGGCGAAGAATACCACATATTGATGAAGAGAAGGTGGAAGCGAAGGGAAAAAGGGAAAGATCCTTGAGAAAAAGGTAGTGAACGGATGACCCACCTCAAGTACGAGAATCTTTTTGAGAGTCCGGAAACTCCCTTTCTTCTATTTGGGACACCTACGGCATGGTATTTTAATGAAACTCAGTCGTTCTGATGGGTAGGTAAGAGGCTTTTTCCACGAGAAGTCCCAGTTAGAAAGCAATCATACTTCAGGATCTTGTTTTTCTAGATAATAATCTGAAGGATGTGAATTGGGATTGCCTGAAGCTATGCCTGGTCATCAACTGGAACGGGAGGTCCGGTCTCAATTCGGGATTTAGACGATTGAAGGTTATATTCTCGCTCAGAAAGAGATCAATGTGCTCATGTTAATTTATTCGGTGGGAGGGGGGGGGGGGGGGGTGCGGCGGTAGCGCATCATTGCGAGTGACCAGATTTGCAAACTCGAACGACCATATAGACAACAAATGGACATACTGGCAAAAGTCAAGGAGCTGTCATGAGATGTGCCTTCAATCTAATTTGAATGTTGCCAGGACTCTGCTATAATTTTGCAAGAACGTTGGGGGATAAATTTCACACGAGAAAATAAACGAATAAACGAAATTGCTCCATATAATTTTAGTGAGTGTCTCTGAACTTTTGAAATAACCTTCGTAAAGACGGCGACTCACTCAACCACTGCTAAATGTGTCTAAGAACTCAAACAGACAGCTATCTGCTCCAAGGTTCACAGGTTAATTTGCTTGATAGGCTGGGGAAGCTCTTCCATCTCCATTTTCACCCTAGTCCCCATTTTCCAAACTAAGACGCCTGCAGCCCCGAAAATCTGAGGATGATGGTGGGCATGCATACGGATTGCAGTGTTTTCATCCCTGCTGCCTCGGGCCAGCCCTGCAGCTCAACCGATATTCTTCGTAGGAATGAACTTGTTGGAGGAGCTCCAGACCTCCTACACTCGCGCCGTCCCTCTGGGAAATGGGATCGGCACCGACCGAACCGACCTCGAAGGCACTCCACCGTAGGATAGAGTAGAATTCTCATCAAATCTATTTTTAATTTAAACTGAAGACTTTGATCACGGGTACGGTCATCCGCGTTTGATCGATCGAGGCGTGTTCAGAATGATACTCGGATGATACGCGTATCATTCTCAGCCCCTGAGATTGATGAGAGATACTCGAGGGGAGATGGGAATTCGTGTGGCAAAATTTTTAATCGAATCCATTTGCCATTCAATTTTTAATAGGATTTTCTTCCTGAGCCTTTCCTTACAGCCGATCGTAAGTTATGGTAGTCGTGAATAAGCTTTGGTGAAATGGTTGCGGGAGCAGGGAAATAACGGAGTAACGAAAGAATGATAAAAAAAAGTCGGATGGAAAGTAAGATCCGCCCGCAAAATCTCCCATGTTTCTATATTTCCTCATTTTGTGCCCGAGATTGCCACCAAGGCAACTGCAAGAATGCCAATCTGAAAACCACATGCCGTTGCGCCCCGGTAGGTTCTACGGGTCGTACGAGGGATTGCTGGGTGGTTCCACGACTCAAGCCCTCCAGGACCTGACGGGGGGAATCGTGCAGAGTTTCCCCCTCGCGGCCAGGGACAAGTTCCTCGCATATCAAGTGCTCAATTCCGCCGTTCCTCGCTCCACCCTCCTCGTCGTCTCCATCTCCGTGGTCAGTGCTCCTCATTTTCTTCCTTTCTTCCTTTCTTTTCCTTCCTTTTGTTTGCAAATACTCCGTCGGCGCTCCACCCTCGTTCTCAGCATGGTCTCTCCTACTTTTCTTTCCCATCTCCCTCTTCCTCTCGCTCCGGGCCACGCGGCTCCACGTCCTGCACTTAGCACACACTCGATAATTCATTTGCTGCAAGGCGAGAAATTCTTGCTTGGATTCGTACCGGCGGCGAGGGGAAAATAAAATAATGACCGAACCTTCACAAAGGGAAGGGACCGGATCAGACCCCTTTTACACCATCTGTTCGGTGGCGTATTTGTAAATACTATTTTGAATAAGCAGATTTAAGTTTACTTGCTACCGATGTCTATTCTCTTCTAGCAAGCGGATTTAGGTATACGTCACTTCGGAAGAGCATCTCTCAAACGGACATTATATTCATATCCGAAAGGGTTCACTCTCGGACGACAGCAGTCTTTACGCTTCTGGTTAAGGGAGCCATCATTCCGTCGGAGTGACCCTTTTCGTGAAATCCATGAACTTGGCTTTCTTTCCAATTCCAATTCTTTCCAATGCACGTTGTCGCTGCCTCGTCCAGTCTGGCCGCAACTTCGACAATAGACAGCTACAATCAATAATCCAGTAGCGATGTGAGACCGTGATGAATGCGCTGAGATGTTTCAGCCGGGAGACAGGTATTTTCCGTGTCGGCAAGGAAACAATGGATAAAGAGAAGTCACCGTGCCCCAGGAGATGGCAGCACTACAAGCATCCTGTGTATGTGTCGGGGTGACAGGAACTCGATCATGGGGTGATTGAGACCCTGTCAGCCCGGTAACAGGGATGTCAGCGGAATCTCTTGGCGCAAAACACGGTTCCGACAAAAGATTGATTGCCATCTGGCCGAATTCCATTTTACCTCGCAGAAAAGAAGTCAATCTCCACATGGTCGATAGTTGAACGGGATTATTCGTCGAATAAACAATAAGCCGATTGTCACTTTCCTAGAAATCTGCAGAAAAATTTGAAGGATATTCAATATATGCTCGCACACATCTTGCACAAAAAAAAACCGAATTACTGACACCTCCACGACTCTGCCGTCTCCTGTCAGGACTTTTTTTTTTCCTCCTAACTTGTTCTCTTTTTTTACTCTTCTCTCCTTTCTGCGAAAACCAAAAATTGAGCATTGATTGTGTAGTTGTCTCAGCCTAATCAATAAAAGACTTGTTGGAAGAGACTTGCGAGTCCTCCAAAGGACTTGAAGATCGGAAATCCAGTGAATGTGGACTCTGGAAACTGTACTCTATAAAACTGCCGAAGGATCCAATAGTGACCTGTTCTCACAGGCACGTTTCAGTATTGTTTCTCTGCAAAGCACAGAGAAGGGTGCCTCGGACACGACTCTAGCGTGAATGTCCGAAACAGCCTTGTAGCAACGGTGCAACTCGCCGTTAATTTGACATGGCTCTCTCGTCCTCGCCCGAGACCGAGTGCTCTCGCGATCCGAGTCGGCTTTCACCGTCACTTCCCCCGGTGAAGGCTGATGAAAGCTTGCGTGCAGACTGGGGATCTCGAACCCACTTAGTGCCCCCCCACGCCCTCGGTGACTGGCATCGCGTATCCGCCCACTGACAGGCTGTCGTCATTCGTGCCCGATAGAGAAGAAATAATAGCGAAAATGCCTCTCTCAATTACAAGCACTCAATTGGCCTATTTATAAATGTGCTCGTCTGCTCGTGAAACACCGCATGTATTCTCGGTCGTCCAAATATGTTATAATGCGCCCGATTGGATTTGCACGGTGGCTCTAGAGGAGAAAGAGTTGCGTCGCCGATTTTGAAGTACAAAGAGAACAAAGCAGGAGAATCATGTTGGAGCATGAAAATCCGATCCTTAGCGATAAAAAATGACAAAAGGCAATTCATACGTACTGTATCTATTTTCCATGACCGTTGCTTTGTGGCAGACAAATTGGATTCAAAGGAAAACGATTCACTGAAGGGAAGAGCTCCAGTTAGATCAGATATCAGATCGATAGTACTCCTTTCCTCGTCTAACTGCCCAAGTTAGACGAGGAAGGAAGATAAGTCGAGGAAGAGATTCTTCTGTGAATTTTCCTTCTTTGCAAGTAGTCTCTAGAGTGGATTTCCTAGTACTAAAGGCCGAGTTGTTAACACTTCACGAAAACTGCTTGTCATTGAACGTATTCGAAAGGACTTGCCTATCGTGGACATTTTTTGCGTGCTCTTTCGACTCGATTCCATCGTGAGAGAAACCATAGGAACCGAATAGATGTGCATGTACTCAGATGCTGATACGGATGGCGTTCTCTTCCACGGATCTGGCACGAGCGTTCCAGACAAGATCGCAGTTTCATCGGCAATAAAATGCGTGGATCGATTTCATTTATATTTTCAATGAGTCGTGGAATCTCTTCGATCCGGCATTCAGAGCCCGTCTTTGCTAGCAATGCCCCTCGCCTTTCATTGGGCTGGGTCATGTTCAACGCGTTGAACGAATGTGGGATGAAATAGTGTTGATTGTGTGTGGGGTGTATGATGCAGGAGAAGGAGAGGAGGCCGCTGCGCCTGAGGCACGGACTCTTGACACAGCAGGCCTACAGCGTCACGGGTTTGGCCCGGGTACGAACGGGGCATCTGGGGGAAGTCCCTCTGGTCCGATTGAGGAGTCCGGGGGGAAAGGGGGAATGGACTGGTCCGTGGTCCCCTAATTCCTGGGAATGGGACTCCCTCTCCGATCGAGACAAGGAACTCCTCGCTGGACGAGTGCGCAACGATGGCGAATTCTGGTTCGCATGCTTCTTTCCCATCCGTCCCTTCTAGCAATTCGTGGGCCTTCTTACGTAAAGATGATGAATGGGCCGGGCCCATAGTCCCATCCCGTCTGGGTCTATTAATAGCTTCCCTACTTTGTAGGCAGCCGACGAAGCAGAGGTATTTATTTGCGGTACATGTCGATATTCGCAGTTGCACGGTTAAGAGGTAGGATGAGAATGGATTTTGGTTGAATCTGATTAAAACACAAAAGAAAGCAATGATTCTGTTGGACCGTACGGCCTAACCTTATCGTATCCATCCGTAAAGGCGTATGTCATGGTTTCAATGAAAGAAGGCAGTCGCTGTTGAATCGTTCCCACAATTCTCGTCGGAGTAAATCGTGGTATGTAGGCGTTTGATGATCGTGTAGGATGTCGTTTGAGGATTTCTCCCGGACGTTCACCCACTTGGACTTGGTTCACATCGGGCCGGATGACTGGATGACTGAGCCAGCCCTTCACAGTAAGAGACCTTGGCGGGCCGTCCTGGCCAGAAGGCGATGGAGGGCCGGATACAATGCCGGCGGGGGACCCACTTTCATCGGTAGGTGCCCGTATCCACCTCCCAGTAAATCTTATCTCATTCAATTGATTCACGTTATCGATTTAACTGTAGTCAAAACCGACCTATCAAAGGTCTTTAGTCCATGGAATATGCGGAAAAAGATTCGGCTCAAAGAAATCCGTAGAATCTTATCTCTACTCATCTGTCAACTGGTGCAGATACGACGGCGACGAACCCGCAGTTCCGGGTGCAGATCCCCCGATCGGGGCTGAGCAAGTGCCATGTTGTCGTCTCGGTCACTCAACATTACGTCCCTGGCCCCAACGACTCTCACGCCCATCAGAGAAAGCTGAACGCCATCGGATTTGCTGTCTACGAAGTGCCTTCTTCCCTCCCGCGCCTCACGGCACACTTCTGTGCCGAACAGGTTGAAAACCGATCTTCCTTCGACTCTCCTCCGTTGTCTCGGACAGGAATGTGATGTGGATGAATGCTTGCAGCGTCCGTTGGACGTCACGGCCCATTCGGTGGCCCGGGAGACGGTGACGTTTTTCACGTTGCCCTCGGGGGACTTCCTTGTCGTCCCCCAGACTGCACTTCCTCATCAGGATGGGAAATTCCTCCTTCGCATCCTCACCGATGAGCAGACTCACATATGGTATCAATCTCTCTTGTCCCTTCGTCTCTGTAGTCTCATTTGAATCTCGTGCAATGTGCTCACCTTTTGCTTCATGTCAGGGAGGTGAATGAGGACAATATGGTCTTCAGACCGATCTCAGGGGATCGCTTTGAGGATAACTTCCTCTTTGTGGGTTCATCACATTTATTGTCATCTTATATACTTATTACTAAATTTGAAAATTTTTAAATATATTTCTGTGATTTTCTTTCAGCCCGATGCCCGGTTGTTGCTACACAAACTGCTGACTAAGTACCCGGCAGAAGTGGACGCTTCTCAACTGCTCAAGATTCTCAAAGCCCACTGGAAGAGTATGTCTATCTTCATCAAATTCTTTCAACATAGACCCTTCAATTATAAATGACACGTGTTTCAAGAGCGAAGCGCTTCTTTCAGTAGTGTATTCTTCATCCATTGTTTATTGTTTCTTTTGTGGAATGGACTGTTAGATGTGGAAAATACTGTTTTTGCTATCATAGTAGTATGATAGCAAAAGGGGTATTGTTCACGAAGTTCGTTCCTCACATTCGAATGGCCTGTCTACAGTGCTTGTGACCCAGCTCTATTTTCTTTTTTTTTTCTTTTAGCTTTTCTACCGGAGAAGCCATCTCTAGAATTATGCAAGAGCCTCATCATGCTGCGTGATGTATCCTTACCTCTGATTTCATCTCTGAACCTTTGCTACTTGGATCCTGTATTTGTTCTGAATACTTTGTGGGAAGCTTAATGAATATTCTTATCCTGTGCTTTTCAAAGAGATTTACCAATTATCATTATTTCATTTTTTTTTCTTGATGAGTGAACGGATTGGAAACTGGTCATTTGCTGATTTTTACAGTAGGATATTATACTAAATACCTGGATATTCCTTGATCGTTGCGAATCAGTACAACATCAGTGGCAGAATAAGTCTGATCGAAATACCTCCTCTCCTCCAAACACTCCAGTTCTGGAGGGTACGGTCTTTTCACAACTTCTCATGGATTGTTAAGGAAGGAAGATGGTTCAATCTGAAAATTTTAAACCTTTTTTTTTTGGTCTGGGGCTGCAGGCAGCATTCTTGAAGCACGAATCCCCTCGTGGATACGGGAAGGCATCCAGCTATCAACTGCGACCTCTGTTGTGGGAAGCAGGGTTAACGGTGTCCAACAAGGTCCTGGAATGCCTCGTACTCCGATTTTCTCGTGATCGATCCCTCACCTCGCAGGCATTCATCATGGCCATGGTTCGGCTGCATCTCGCCCATGGTACCTACTAATTCCTATCCCTAGATCCTATGTTTTGGAAAGGTCCTACTTTTTCTTTCCATTGTGATTCAAATGGTTTCTTATTGACGAGTCTCTTTTATTTTTCGTTTGAAACGGCTTCATGTAAAATCTTTGAGGTAGCGAATTTTTCATCGATTTTCCACGGAAGTTCAATTGCTCTTCTCTGATTCCGTATCATCAAGTTCTATTGCAGCCAGCAGATGTTGAAACTTTGAAAGTAGTTGGCTTAATAAGCAAGCCGTCCAAAAAGGTGAAACATTTAAAAATATGTATGATTCTAACGAATCGAAACATTTCAATTTACGAGATCGCCCACATGAAATAATAGTACGGAGTACATGACATTATTTGATCTCCGTCAAATTCTTTGGCTTCATCTTAACAAGTTATTGTAGAGAGTGAGCTTAGTTGAAGATCTGCAAGCGCGCCTGCATAGATGTAATGCTGGGGTTTTGTCCCCAGATGGTGCCATCATCTGCACAACTAGGCACTTTCCTTTCAACCATTCATGGCCATTTTGCCTCCTCAGCTTTTTCCATTTTCCTCTCCAAGCAGTGGATGAAGTAAGTTCAAAATGGAAAAGATAAGTGGGGTCTACGCCGATTTTTCTTGGGTGAAGCCATCTATTATTTTTTCCCCCGCCTAAATGACAGTTACAGTCTTTGGACCGCAACACTCCGACCATTACAGTAAGTAAGCAACAAAGGAAAGGAGGAACTGCGACGTTGCGCTTACCGGCAACAAAAAGCTGGCGTGAAAATGAGATCATTATTACGATGATGAAAGAAAAGTCAATAGTGTCCTGTCCTGACGAGGTCATTTTACGCACAATCATATGGATACGGTGTAGCTTTATTTTCTAACTAGGGAGGTCTTGGACTGAGTCTCACATCCATCTTCATGAGGGTTCGGGGAAAAATATTCGTTCCCACTTATGTTTACTCCCCTTTAACCCCCTTAAATCTCCAGTTTTACCTTGCTATAAAAAACATTTTAATTCCCAGTGAGAGAAGATGAAAGTATTGAAATCGTGTTTTGCGGGAGTCCTGATCATTTTTCAGTTATCCATAATCTCAGAGAAATATGCGGATTTTCATGAATCTTTCGACAAGGCGACTCGCATGCCGGTCATACCGCGTGAAAACGAGTCAGCATGCTTGGCCCGTCTGCTTCCCCTAGGCACGATCGGTCACGTCCCTTTGTCCAGCTGACCAGCCAGGCGTAGACAAACACAATTCCTCATTAGACAGTGTACGAAAAAAAAGATGTGACAGGTTCCACTCCATAATTTTGACAGTTAAGTGACACCATCTAAACGTGTAGAGTATGACGTCCTTTAACTTCCCTGTCGATGCCACGTGTAATGGTCCGTCTATAGCCATGGAAAGTTGGGAACTCTTTTTGACCACCCGTGGGGATATTATTTCGTACCGGAGACTCCGAGACTGAGTCCGAAAGCACACGTTAAAAGCTTTCCAAATATATATTAATTGGAGCCTTAACTAATGTCCCACTTGATCAAATACAATGTTTAAAAAATTGCCAAGAATATCACTTCCACAACTTTGATTTGAAAAAAAAAAGAAGAAATGTGTGATTCTTTTGAGAAGGCTGCTTCTTGCCACTTTAGTTGGACTCGCACACTTTAACAGTTGCTCCGACTTGGGTTTTGTTCCCTAGTTTCACACGGAAAGATTTTCAGAAAGATTTTGGGGTAACAAATTAAAAATATCGTGTGTGAAATTCTGGAAAAATTCAATAATAAGCATGATATATTCGGATTTGTCTTTTTAAGGTGGATAAATTTGGTATTGGAATTATACGACCAATAGTTCATTAAATGCACCGTATAAAGGTGTGAAGTTTGGTCATAAATCCCCCCTCTCCCGAAGGGGGAGGGGGGAATGGCCTTCGAAAACGGATTATCTAGTTTCTTTGCTGGTGGTTTTGTGTCGGAGTAGACCCCAATTGACATACTTTTTTAAATACCATATTTCGAGATCCTCCAGCATACTCTTGCCAAGTTAGTCATTTTGACGCGGAGTGACCCATGCTCCTTCTTTCCCTCCAACCATAGACGTCTCGGACCTGCCAATTTTCAAAAATTGCCAACAATGAAAGCATGATCAGAATGCAAAATATGATGCAATCCTACCTGCTACTTTTCCCTTTGTCATAGGCACATACCAGTACGTAGAAGGGTTAATCTGTGCTCATTAGTCCCTCGAGTGGTTTATGGGCATGAATTCGGAATTTGAAATGAAAGAAGATTGGTACAGACGATGGATAAGACCCACCACGATGTTCCCCCACGGCCTGCCCCCCTTCTCCGCCTTGACCACGGTCGTGCTAGGAGACTCCTCCTCTACGACCGCATTCATCTTATTCCAAATGCTCTTTCTTATGACTGACGCAATGATAAAGGCACTTTTTATGACTCGTGTTTTGAATTAGTTTTTTTTTCTGCTTTTGTTTCGATTTCATGATGAGATGTATATATATATATTGTCTTGCAGAGAGATACCACAGTATCGACAGCAAGATGAAAGGGAGCCCCTTGTCCCTGGAAGAGGTAGGAAGTATTCCCCCTCGTAGTGTTTTTTTTTTTTCTTGGTAAAAGTGAATGGCTCGTTTGGTAGATATATATTGGCTCTCGCAGCATGGGACCCGCCCTAGCTGACTGCTACATGACATGACACGGTTCTGTTCCTGTGGGCTTCCTATGAAAAAGTGTGAAGTCGATGTGCTTTCACGAGATTTAATTAAAATTAGGACTGTTTTTCATTTAAGTTTCATAGGTAGAGGACATGAGCGACGTATGCAAGCGAATTGAAGGTTAACAAACATGGAACCTAAGTGCGAATATCCGTGAAACTTAGGTGATCGCAGGTGAAGCATCTTCCGAATTTCGTACGTTGGAAAACGTTTGTCAGATCATGTTAAGACCCCAACTGCGTCGAAGGTTTATTTCCTGCGTTCGGAAGGGAGACCCTTGGCTACTCAGCGTTACATGGGGAGATGCATGTGGACGTCTTACAGGAGGGTTACAGGTTACTGTATGAGGGTTATTTGGAGTTCAAGGAGGTGAGGGTTAGGTCAGGGTTTCAGCATCAGGACGTGATCATGGGCATTCAAGAGGATCGTGCACTCATTAGAACCCCTGCACATCTTGTAACTTGCCCGGGCATCGTGTAAAGCCATACATCACACACTCCATAATCATTGTTGTGCTTGAGCAAACAGTAAGCCTCCATGATCAATTACGCGCTCTTTGTATTGTTTTGGCATATATATATATATATATATATATATATATATATATACATTGTGCGTTTGGGAATTTTTGGGTAACGATTTAACTCTGAAAATGTGTTTCTGGTTTCAGATGATCCTCATGACCATCTACTCGTGAGCGTTGAATGCTGCATTGGAAACAAATGGCTTTAAGAGAAAGATGAATCAACTCCTTCGTATCCAGCCCGATGAGACCAAAGCCCTCCTTTGTTTTTCTTTTTAAATTCTATCTCATTTATTTATTCTGTACTTGTTGAAGATTTTTAAAATCTTATTTATTGCCCCTCATTGCCATGGAAGCTGTGTTATGCCATTTCTTCAATGAACCTTACAAGATTCAATGTGTTCCACATTAAAAGATTTCTTCTCTCATTGCAGGACCTGTGCCTTAAGAATAATATCGGCTAGCTCCTCCGAAGAAGCCATTCGAGCCGTGGCAGGCAAAGCAACTTAATAGACATGACGGAAATGGGGTGGGGGAAGAGTCAGGCCTGCTTTTCGTTCACATGTTCACTGGGAATTGCATGGGATAATCGGATCGAAACTCAACCACGTATTTCTTGCGAATGAAGATTCAAGTAAGGGGCCAAAATATGATATAGTGGATTCACTTGGCAACTGGCGCACAGGACGTACCTCAATGACAGGGATGCTCATTCGTTTGGAAAGTCGTTAGTCGAGACAAGAAAGCTTCATCTCGCCTAAATTCACTGTTTTTCTCTATAATCACTGGGAATTCTCCCGCATGCAAGAGCGTTACTTCTTTCATTATTCTGCTCTTGCGATTTTAAACAGGAAATACATGATTATATGCCATAATTCGGTCTGTCAGGATGTGTTTTATCTTCTACCCACAGAGAGGGATATTATGTCCTCTGCGCTCCTGGTGCTTACAGATGGCAACGATCAAAGACAACCAAGTGGGCATTTTCCATCCCCCCTCCTCTCCCTCCTTCCCCCCTCTCCTATCCTCCCTTCCTTCCCCCCTCTCCTATCCTCCCTTCCTTCCCCCCTCTCCTATCCTCCCTTCCTTCCCCTCCTATCCCCCCTTCCTCCCCCTCCTCCCGATGCGATCGGCGCGATTACGTTATATGGCGCGCTGTCAGCGCTCAAGAAGAAAACTCATCGTAATTGAAGGGGTACATGCTGAGATCGTTCTAAAGTCGATTCACATTTGACGCCTTCAACGAAAGAGCAGCGCTGGCCTGTGGAGTAAGCGGTTTCGTTCTTTCTTGAAAGAGCAAAATCGCCAACTCGGCCGCTTCCTTTTCCCACGGGCACGACGCAAGATTGGCCGTTGGCAACGTTTCTGACAGATAGTCAACGAGGAGGGATGACGCAAGCAAGCAAATAGTCGTCTATGTAAACATGTTTAAAGGAGAGAAACAATAGAGAAAAAGAAGTGAGTCTGCTTTGCTCAGATACCGACCGATCTTGGACCACCGTCGTCGATGTGAAAAAAAGTCGTGTCGTGTCGTCTTGTGCATCCATTTTGTCGAATAACAACACTCGAGCACCTCCACGTATCCCATGACACGATCTCATGCAGCACAACAACGTTGTGTCAATGTTGACAAAAGGTTGAGACACGGCCAAAACTGACAGGAAGCGAAGAAGCAACCGCAAGGAAATGCCGACTATTCGAGATTAACCGCACTTTCATTTGGGCTTTTCGCGAACGTTTTCCGACTTCGCATGGGCTAGCGAAGTCGTTTTGAGGCCGGAGCTATCCACATTGTCTCGAATAACGAAAACGAACGAACGTTGCCGATGCGTGAATCGTGAGCACGTTCTCGACGAAAAATGGGTTCTACCGACGGACACGAGGTGGCGCCAAACTGCCGATTTAGAGATTCTTCATCCTTGTGCCAACGGAATGAGTCCACTGTATTTTTCATACTGAGCTACTAAGGGGAAGGCATTGGCACTCATGCCCTGGGGGTATGAGGAAACATGCCGAAACTTCCCATTTCGCTACGTGACATGTCGACCTGCGAGGGTTTATCTGGCTTTTCTCTTGTGAATGAAACAAATATGGAGATGGTGCCGGTTTGTCATTCAATTAGGATTAGATTCCATTAGGATTTAGAAATGGACGTTACAACCTCAAATTGAGTCAACCGTGGGATGGTAAGATCTGCTGGAGTACTTTCAAGCTCTCAAAAGCAGAAGAGAAGTTTTCAAATATACTGTTTCAAATATACGCGCGCAGCTTCATGATTGGAAAAAGGGGGCGCAGCCAAGACGTTCACGAGTCGATACTGGCACAACGTGACACGTCGTGATGCATCGTGACACGGGCGTATTTTCAACGTTGAACTGTGTTACTGTTAGACATTTCGGTGATATTTAATCAACCTTAAACGACCTTGTAAGTTGTGGCAACATTGCTAAGTTGAAAAATCCATTCTCGTTCAACGTCGACACGACGAACGGGATGCGATCCGTGCCCATCCGGCACCGCATTCGCAACGGTCGTGCCTTTGACGCTCGACGATGCGAGAAACGATCGATCGATTCGAAACGGTCAACTTCAACGATCGCACCTTCTTAGGATTTGAAGTATTTTCCATCGTGGCGTCGAGTTACTTTCGGTCATGTGACGTCACTGCAAATTTTAGATTAGCAACATTAATAAAAGAGAGATTACTGGTTTCCTCCAAAAGATCCTCCATGGAAAATTTCCTATATCCAGTACCATTTATAACGCGAATAAAAGAATAGTTTTGTTCAAGCGAAAATTTTCGGGATTACCCCTTCCTCCCCCCTTTCCTCCTCTCCCCCTTTCCCAAGGAGAGAGTCTCGAGTGTGCCGTATCATTTTTGTAAGATGCAAGGAACTCATTCCTGTGACACGAGGATGGAATCGCAGAATCGGCGGTTAGGCGCCATCTCGCGTCGGTTGCTTGCTAGAAACTATTTTCCGCTGAGAAAACGTGATGACTAAATCGCATCGAAGCTACGGTAAAGGAAAATGCGAAAAATGAATTTGCACTTATTTGCACCCTCTACACGACTTCGCTAACCCTCGAGTGGTTCGCAGGTGTCGAAAATGCTGTTAATTTCGAATAGCCGGCATTTCATTGCAATAATTCTTTCACCGACTTGTCAACTTCAACATTTCATCATTTTGCCAGTGTTGATGCGACTTCGTCGTGTCGAACGGGTAAGGGCTAGCAAGTCCTACTCGACCAGCGCACCAGATTTGCGCATCGGTTACCTTGTTCCAATGTTCTCTTGTTGCGTCGTATCATCGTTCCTGCTTCATGACCATGGCATCAAAAAATCAACATTTTATAAAGTCTTAAGAAAATTCCGACTGGAGATTCATGACTTTCCTCGAAAAAAAAAGTTCACGAAGCGTTTGTCTTCGCAACGTTGCTGAAACGTACCATGACTTATTCCCGAGACGTTTCGCGAATCCGCACTCATCACTTACATGCGAAGTCCTCAATAAACGCTGTAGAAAAATTTTAGCTACATATTCAGCAATGATGACAAGTTGAGTTCTTCAAGCAATTCATGGAGTCGCCGATCTTCTCGTAGACTACATAAAATCCCCCATGTAAGAATTTATTTCTATTTGAAAATTTCCCGCATTCATTCGTTCGCCTCTCTGTTAACTCTAAATAACGTTGTTTCAAGGTTTGTTATCGATCGGTAACTCAAGTTTCCCCTCGCCAAATGACAAATTATGACAGGAAAAAAATATTTGGAGGAAATCGGAGGTGCATGTCGTTCATCTCGAAGGCCAAAACGAACTGCAACCCTCGGAGGCAGCTTCACTACAGACCGAACGCGAATTCTAGGCTCCGTTAAACTCGAATCGAAAGAAAAGTGAAATGGCTGAACTCAGGCGCGACATTGGTTTGGGAATTCCCCCGACAGTAGGTCAGGGTTTCGGGAATCCCCGAGGATTTCCTGCGAGTCCCGGATTGAGAAACGTGGCCGATAAGTGCCGGTTCGCCGACTTCAGAATAACCTACGGGCATGTTTCCGCATTCGAATATGCACGCGTGAAGGTGAACCGCAAGCGAGATCATCTTCGTGGATCGTCGTCGTCTGCGCGTCTACGGGATGGAGATAACTCCTTTTTCGTGGAAGTGCTCTCAACGGACAAAGGTCGTCTGTGGGAAGGATCGAGAAACTCTCAAGGCAACAAAACCTAACACTGAACTTCACCCGTTTTGAACCTGTGCTTCATGCTGATATTTAATGCTCGTATTTCCTTAATTTTGTTTGTTAATCGTTCCAATAAGAAAGTGCGCCCAAAAGTGTTAAATCTCATCAGATGGGGTCATGAGGAACATTCCATGCACAGGTGTCCCAGTCGAACGAGAAATCGTCTGACTAGAGTGAAAAACGCTGTATAAAGAAAGTGTCCATGGACTCGACTCGATCGGTGCAGAACAATGTTAGGCTAATGAATTCGTATACTAATGTATTCGAATGAATTCTTGGGCTCCGTCAGCCTCATTTCGCTTTTTTTCACTCGACATTCACACGATCTACGCTCGCTTCCTTTTATGGAAATAATTTTCTCAATGTAAAAGATGGTACGAACTCATTTGCAAATAATCCTTGGTGAAAGTGTGAGATGAATGAGCAGCAGGCTTGTCATCTGACTGTCCCTGGAATGGAACAAAGGTTCCGGAAGCTGGAGTAAGATGGCGTGTAAGTCGCAGCTGTTAGATGCCATTCTTTATGGATTCTGGGACTTCTCAGGAACGATTCCCACCAGTATATGGGCAACAAAAAGGATTCACCACTTCATTGTGGCTCCTGGATGGCACCGAGAGTCCCTTCGACAGATTTGCAATCAAATAAATATGAAAGTCACATTAGTGGCTACAATATGTTTTTGGCAAGTAACTGTTATGGCGCACCAAAGCGATCGAGCCCGTTGACACTTTTATTCAACTAGTCGAGATTTATTTAACGACGCTGATTATGTTTTATTGCAGCAACGTTTCATGCAGTGCATAATTTCGTGACAGTAATGTTGTGTGATCGTTCAACTATCACTTACCATTCTCGATTCTTCTCGCCTCCTTTCCTCTTAAACGTTTTTTTTTTTTCCCGAACGAAATTCGGAGTTCTGAGTCTCCGTCGACGGCGATCACGTGATGATGTGATCGGTTGGTATTTCCGCAAGTGTTTCTCCTGCCATTATCTTGATGCAACGTGGATGCGGAAACACGCCCTTGGTACCATTCACGTTTGCGGAAGTCGCATTCGTTCGTTTCATTTTCATATTCACATATTCCATGCGAGGCCGGTCCTCTTCTCCAATCCATTTCAACTGACCCGAACGCATGCCAGTGTGAAGCTAGACGAGTGCTTGTTTTTCATCTTCATCTGATATCCCAGCGACGAGTGAGCGTCAACGCAATTATCGAAGAATCGCCTATGGGCTTGCGAGAAAAGACCGTGCATCTTCGTGTCGACGAAATGCCAGACAGGCGATATGGCTTTAATGACCGTGCAGAATTCAGTAGTGAGATAAAGGAGGAGCAAAGAGAACGTTTGACCTTGAGAAGTATTGACGGATACGAAGGTCGGTAGTTGCTCTACGCGAAGGGTTTTCCGAGAATAAGACCCCAGTGATCTCTAGAACCGTTCCGCTCTCCAACAAGCCTCGCCCCTCCAGCCACCATCCCATTCTCTCATCCCGAGGTCATTGGAGAGGAGAGCGGAGAGCTGCGTAGTGTAGAGTCTCACAGGTACCCCCGGGGAAAGCAGGCTGACAGTCTAGTCTGTATACGCAGTTGGAGAGCGAAGATGCTCGTGTGTCTCCTCGTCGCGTTGCTCTTTGTGGTTCCATTCACGAAAGCAGAAGGAGAGACTCAAGAGTGCTTGTGCCGATGTCGAACTACGGATGTGAAAGGGAATCCGGGGACGTATTGCACGGGTGCGGAGTGCTGTGCCGTGCCCGTTCACCTCATCTTGCCCAACACGACTTTCCTGGAAATCGTGCGTGCGAATTTCCCCGTGCTGAAACCGGGGTCGTTCGAGAACCTCACTTCTCTCATCTACATAGATCTCCATAGCAACGAGATCGCAGAAATCGAGCCGGGGGCTTTCCAGGGCCTCTCTTCGGTTAACAATCTGACCCTAAGTTTCAACGTCCTCGTGAAGCTGGATCCGAACGCATTTCGGGGTCTCACCGGTCTGGAGTGGTTGTTCATGGTGAAAAATCACTTTAAGACCCTCTCGGACGTTACGGTCGCCTTGAGTCCTGCCGTCTTGCCGAATCTATTCCGTCTTCATATCGGCGGGAACGACTTTGGAGAGATCCACAACGATTCCTTCCTTCCTATGAATGGAAGTCACGTGAGAGATCTTCAGTTTCCACTCTGTCAGCTCCGTAGCGTCCATCCGGATGCGTTCCGTCCTCTCCCGGCCATTGGGAGGATTCAGCTCCGGGAAAACGCCATCCCTGTCGTGAGTGCTCTCGATTATTTTCAAAGAGAATGGAACAGCTGAATAGGTTTCCTAATTTAAGAATTTCCAGCTCGTGCGATTTGGCATTCAATTGTTGACTGTCGTTGCCTTGTTGGGAAACGAGAGTAAAACTAAACTTCGTATGACATCAACTCTGTGTTGGATCTTACGGACGGGAAATTGCAGATGCTATTGCACCCGGTGAAACATTTCGTTAGGGCTTAGGGTGCGCTCGCGACTCAAGTCGGCTGGTGTGATGACGTCGCTTTCGCGAGGCTCCAGCAATCCATATGTATCTTGCCGTGTGGTGGCTGGCTGGAATCGTGACGGAGTGCCAGATCTTCGGGCGACTTGCTTCGCGAACGCATCTGACGATGAGCTAGGAAGGTTACATATTTCATCCAGTCTTGACGTTGAGATTTATGTGATCTCCGCTGAAAGATGCTGCTCCGAACTTGCAAACAGAACCGAGGACGGACATGGCTGGTTGGGTGTTGACATATTGAGAATGTGGATGGACTCATTTAGAGTCTGTTTCATAAGGCTGCCTGGCCTTCTTACCGACGTCATGGTTCGTCTGGGTAGGCTCTGCATTACCGCGGGATCAGTTGTCGGCCAAAATCTAATCGATAATACGAGAAGCCGAGAGTGGCTGCCATCTCTGGTTCGGCGAGGGGTCTTCCAGCATAGTGCAAGTTAAATGCATGGGGTATTCAAATGCATGGTGTGCATGTCAGAGGTGCTGCAAATTCATTTGCAAATTACGGTGTCTACATCGGTCTCACCAGACTGGCAGCGACCTTTTTTATCACTACGGAAGGGGGGGGGGAATAAGAGGGAGGTCATCACCGAAATGCATTGATGCGATGATTAGTACCGGCGAACCCTCCATAATTTCCGGGGAAAATGACGGAGCTTCGTTTCCGGCGATGAGCACTTCATTTTTCAGAGATAGAAATCAAGGTTCCATGTTGGATTTGAATGTCGAGCTTGAATCAGAATTCGCGAAAATCTCTGGATACTCTTGACCTTCAACATGCAGATGACGTCTTGGAAATCTCTCGAACACACTTCGGAGGGCTGCGTGAATCCAACTATCTCGGAAGGAAATCGCGGAAAGGAAGGTGTAGGATCTGATTCTTATCTTCTCCGAAACGTGGAACCCCGTCGCTATCGTGTATTTCGTGGGGAAACAGGATATAATATGGAGCTATCATGACGGGCAGAGGGGGACGTGATTCACTTCCTCGTTCGTGCTCACGCATCGAAATCGATCACGAGTCATCACCCTTTTCGCAACTCCTCAGAAGGATTCCTTCGAATGTAATGCATCAATAATAGATTTCTTGTCACGGGTTGAACGGTTTTTAAGTTCTCCAATTATTGAAGTATGATAGTTACTCTTTAATTTCCTGGTCTCACGGAGAGGATGATTTGAAAGCGTGACCTTGATTCGCACAATGCATCACTGTGTACCCTTATCGTTTTTTTTGTTGCCATCTCCCAGCAAAACCTCTCGCTTGGACTGTTTATGGTTCATCCAAAAAAATAATTAAATAAAAAAAGAAAAAATTTTTGAATTCACAGCACAAGGGCATGTTCAGTTAAGGACGAGGCGCCACTTTCGCGCCATCTCTCTTTTAAACTTTGGATATCTGGCGGAAGGCAGGAGGACTACGCATCTGGGCGGAGGCTGTTTTCATCCAAGCGCATTGGGAGGGGTGCAAGTGTGGATCTCGCAAACGTATTATATAAATCAATGATGCACAACCCGCGGCCCGCGAATACCTTTTTTTGCGACCCCTTGGACGCCTCCAGTCTCTGAAGATCCTTATTTATATGCTGCCTATTTCGGCTCATGTTCGAGGGCCTGCGGCCCTCGAACCCTCGAACGTGAGCCGAAATCTCAACTTGGCCCTCTGGGGGAAAAGGTTGTGCACCACTGATATAAATGGTTCTCAACCTTTTTCAAGCTTCGGACTCCTTTTGGAATAGAGGGAACTGAGCGGACCCCCTTAACTTATTGCGTACATTTATATGCTTCGAGAATTAGTGCTAGAAATTTGAAAACTATTTTTAAGGTTGGCACACCTGTTAAAATTGTAGCATTCCGGAGTTTCCCCCCGTAATTTATTTTTGGCCTGGGCATAGTTTAGCGGATCCTCTGGAACCTCGTCACGGATCCCCGGTACAGAGGCATTATATGTATGTTTCTGCGTATAAGCTTAGCAGGGACGACACGGGAAGTCTGGGACATTGATTAGTGCATTTCATGGATCTTTTAAATTCTTGTTTGGCTTCTTTTCTTAAAAAAAGGGGGGGGGGGAGGCACGTGCCCACTCTGGCCCTCCCCCCCCCTCCCGACGCTAATGCCCGCTGTTTCTGCTTGTCATCGCCTGCGCCAGAAAGGGTTGGACGTAGAAAGCTGGAAGGATGCTTCATTCATATTAACTTTTGCGTGGAGTCTTTCTCTTCCAATTTAATGTTTAGCCGTGAGATCAGCCATGAGATTCTGGAAAGGATGATGAGGAGGGGTCCGTAAGTGGTTCTACACTGGGGTCACTGCGTCGTGTTTAGAGAATGCCAATGTCGTTTCAGCGTCACTTTTACCATTCAATCCAAATCTCGTCGACAAGGAATATTTGGAGGTGTCTGGGTCTTCTCCTTCTCATTTGGAGAAGACTGGCACATGGCGCAATAGGCCCCAATTAATCGACTCAGACTAGCGCAAGTCTGCGAATCAGTGCGAGATCGAGTCAGATCAGTGCTATTTCTGTCTTCCGGCTGAAATGATTTGTATCGCACTGTCGGGGTTCGTCGCTGGGCTCAGGATTCATATTGGATTTCATCAGCCATGGATTTAAATAAGAAATGATCGAGGGCATCTTGCTTCATGTAACGTCTTCGTCTAATCATCGAACTTGAATCTGAAGATTATGAATTGCATCCATTTCGCGTGGTGTCGTCTTCGTTATTTTTGCTCAGAATCGGATCAGCAGCTACACCTGATCTGCATCTTCCGAAAATCAGTTCGTGCCTCTCCTGCATACGTTCAGTTTTTAGAAATGCGGCCCACTATTTATAACCGTGATTGACAGTGTACTGTGGCGCCTTGTACAGGCCAACCCTGTGTAGAACCTGATCAGGGTTCAATATTTTTTAGGTTTAAGAGTAGACCATAAAGGAAATGTGAGTGGTCAGTGGCTTAAAGGTTGGATGCCCAGCTGCCTTCCTGGACAACTTGTCCCTTAGGGACATATCACAGACAGTTCAGATCAGATCCTTATGGACAAGTCTAATCAACCTTGAGTTGACTGCTAGGTCAAAAACATGTGGGGCTTATGCTCCACGAATTGAAAAGAGCTTGAACAAAAGCCATGTCAAAACATCGAAGCGACAAAACCTCGACGAGACGAAACATCGATGGGACGAAACATCGACGAAATGAAATGTTGGCATGCCAATTTATTATTCTCGGATTTTTTTCTTTGAGATTGCTAGTGTTACATAACTTCCGAAGGGCCTTGCTGCGATCATCTGTCATTCCAGGATGACCGATGAAAGACAGGCTGAAGATGACATCGTGGCTTCAGCAAGCACCTTGGAACTATTCATACGCCTATAATGTACAGTGAATTTGCCCATTTGCAGTTTGTTTCTCATCAAAGACGGTTGAAATAGAAAAGCAATTGGGCAAATTTCGTAGATCACAGGATATACATATATATATGGTACAGCTGAAATTTTGTAATGAAGAGAGAAATGTGAAATCTTTTAATGGAAGTACCGAATTTTTTACATTTTATTGATACGTACGCATTAAATTAAAAGGAATTCAAACCACGTCAATAGAGACGAAATGAAAAGAATAAAGAATTAGAATAAGGTATCGCATTTTGTAAACGATGAGAACAGAAGAACATATTGAAAAGAGGAGCCTGTCGTTGCACGGTACACTGTAGCAGATCAGCGTTACACCTGGAGATTGAAATCTTGTGCAATCCTTTGTAAATACTCTTTCAGTAGTCGCTGCTAATAATCCAAAACAATAGTATTTATCCGAGAGAGCATTGACGATTAATTTTGCGGCTCGGAGGAGGGTCATGTCATGCAATATACTGTTCCATCCTAAGTTAATTCAGGCTCTATTCATTCTTGAGACAATCAATGAACTTCCATATACAGGGTCTTTCTAAAGTCGCGCAACCCTATATATAAACAAGTGCTGTTGCATGTTTCTGTTGGAATATATACACATAATCTCTTGCATTACGTATTGTTGGTCCCGTGTTTTTCACAGAAACTGGGAATGCTGAACATTATCAACACATCATTCAGCAATATATCGTCATGATAGAAATTGACGAACGTGATTCGTGCTTTCAACAAGATGGAGCAACCGCTCATAAGCAAGAATCTCTGATCTCCAGACCTCACTATTTTCTGTGGGGATACCTTAACGAAAGAGTATACGCTAACAATCCCAAAGACTTGGAAACGTTGAAGCATAACATTGCACAGGCCATTGCCCGCATTACTCGTGCGACCTTACACTATGTTGAACGCGAACATGCGCAAGCGTGTCGTAATGTGCTTGCAGGAACGCGATGGTCACTTCCAAAACTTGCTATTACACTTTTTTTCATAGGTAAGATGTGTTCCTTTTATATTAAGCCAGTTTTGATTAATTCAACTCAATTTAAGTTGCTCAAAAAACATTGTACATGACGGGTTGCGTGACTTTTGAAAGATCCTGTAGAAGGATAATTAGCCGCAAGATGCTTGCTGAAGCCACGATGCCATCCTCAAGCTATCTTCCATCGGTCATCCTGGATTGATGGACGATCGCAGCAAGGCCCAAGGAAGTTGTGTAATATTAGCGATCTCAAAAAAAAAATCCGAAAAAATTAAATTGATATGTCGACATTTAATTTCGTCGATGTTTTGTTTCGTCGATGTTTTGTCTCGTCGATATTTTGTCACGTCGATGTTTCGTCTGGTCGATGTTTTGGCGTCGATGTTCTGACGTGATACCTCCTAAGGTAACCTAAGGTAAGCAGGAGAAGGAAGGGGGTAATCAGCGTAACCCAGGACCTTCACAATTGATAACGGTCCAAGTTTCTTGAAAATGAGGGGACAAGTACGACATAAGCAGAGCTGGGAAAATTCCATGTAAGTTAGCTGGCGAACGAACAGGTTGGGGTCTATTTCCGTTGAGCATCGGGGCAACCAGTAGCCATAACTGTTCCTATGCCATGACGACTTTGACCAGCCTCCAAGACTCTCCTAGAATCCAATCGCACGCGTAAGCAAAATGCTGGACACGGCCTGGACGCTCCATGGGACCCAATCGGGAGCAATCCAAAGTCTAGGCCTAACGTTAGGCACACGTCCGACACGACTTAGGCCCGAATGCTGAAACCTCCTTTAGTTAAAGGTCCCTTAGGTTATTCATAGACTCCTATGAGAGAAAAAGAGTACTTTAGCTTAAAGGCCCCTTTATTTCCTTAAATGAGGTTTCAGCATTCGGGCCCAAGTCTGCAGGCCGATGGATCTCCCCCGGCTAGAAGCCTTCTTCAAGGACTCTGGGGTGTGAGCGTGATCATAAAACCTCAACCCATTCACGTGCTGAGGTCAACCACTTCGGACTCGCGCAGAAATGCAGTCCTTGCAGGAATGCGGAACCGCATGCAGCTCGCGAGCCGAGATTTGGCCACCCCTGCTATACAGTGTAGTGTGCTTGAATAACTCTAAGAGTGACAGGGCTTCGGCTCTCTGCATTTTCGCCATGCAGCTTGCGCTGTCGAATGCGACACAGCTGATCGCCGAAATCCAGACTGGGCGAGTTTCTGGAGCAGCGAGGTTGCATCAAATTCTGCTTCAAACTCTGAAAAACGGCATCAGACTCACGACATGGTGCAAGCAGCTTATGGAGAGTCTACTCTAACGCTACGCAGGGTTTTTATTGATATGGGCGTTTCTGTGAAGGCCGGGAATCGACCAAAGACGACGCTTCGGATGCCCTTCGAAGTCACGAATCGACGAAGGCGTCGAGTGTCTGAAGTATCTGGTGCACTTCGACAGGAGGATCACAGAGAGGTGGCAGAGGAGACGAACGTGCCAATCGGCACCTGTCTTGCCATCATCACCCAATATTTCGGCATGTAAGGTTTGTTCCGCGTCTTTTCATTGCCAGCAGAAGCAGCAACGCATTAGCATTTTCAGGATCTGTTTACCAGTGCCGCAAACAATTCTCTTCTGCTTCGCAGCATCATCACGAGCGATGAAAAATGTGTTTACTGTTACGACCCCGAAACCAAACGCCAGAGTTCGCAATGGAAGATAAGTTCGCCGAAACCCAAAAAGGCGCAACAGGAAAAGTCGAAGGTGAAGGTGGCTGATTACATTCTTTGACTCTGCGGGACTGGTTCATCACGAATTCGTACCGGAGGGCGAAACGGTGAACCAGACCTTCTACCTAAGTGTACTGAATCGCCATCGTGACGCCGACCGTAAGAAAAGGCGAGAGAAATGGAAGGTCAAAACGTGGATTCTGCAGCACGAAAACGCTCCGGCCCACACCGCCCTCTCCGTGCAACAGTTCTTAGCGAAGAATGGCATCCCTGTTCTCGACGACCCGCTTTACTCGCCTGATTTGGCTTCATGTGACTGACTTCTTTCTCTTCCCAAAGTTTGAATCCGCGCCGAAGGGGGAAGATTTGAAGACTTTAAATCCATCTGAAACTACGCAAACAGTGGGATATCCTGAGAAATTTTACTCACCCATTTCTCAGGTTATCATGAAATCGTTTCTTAGACGCAGCTCAAGTGGAATTGGTGAATACAGCTTGAAGAACCTCTGTTAGTGCGGTATTCCACGTCACTCACATTTGAGGCAACTAAAATTGCGCTTGATTTGCTTACATTCCAGAATGATGCCTCGATTTCCATGGTGGACTGTAGAGTGTAGAGCTCCATAGACACTCAAGTTCCAGGAACTGTAATACGGGAGCTTGGAAAAGGAACCGTATAATTTATTTTCTTTACTTTGAGGAATCCAACTTGTCATCCTGATGCATTCAACGCACTTCTCGAATGCTAACGAGGAAGGTTTCGTGAGTGAAACAGAATTCAAGGCCTTTCTCCCTTCACTGTCTGAGGCAAAAGGGGTGATAATCAGCATAATCTATGCTGGTGTATCGTCTAACCCTCGACTAAGCTTCTCTGTGTTGAAGGGATTCCCCATTGCCTTGCTCACGCGCACAAACGATCAGGGGACTTTTGAAGGTACGTGTCTGCTGTTCCGCCAATCGTTTTTGTACGAGGGTGGGTTAAGTTATCCTTGGACTTTTGCCTTTAGAGGCTTGCATTATTCAGAAAATCGCTAGTTTGTCGTTTTTCTGCAATCGTTAGTTTGCATATGGATCGGTAGAGGGGATCTCAAGAATCAAAGTTCTGCGATGAACGCTATGGACATCGTGTGCCGTCTCATAGGTGAAATGGCGGAAAGTTCATTTGAACGGAGAATTGTGATGAAGTTCTTGATTGAAGAAGGCATGAAACCTAGTGAGATTCACAAGCGAGTTAGAGCGCAATTTGGCAAGGGAACGCTCCAAAGATCGGCTGTGTTAAGCTCTGTTCACGTTTTAAAGCTGTGGGCAAAAATGTGCTGGACGACCTTGGGCATGGCAAGATCATGGCTTCTGTATTCTGAGGGCACTCCGGGGTTATTCATGTGGATTTCCATCCAGCCCGGGGCCCAGACGCTCTACCATCAACATTGCCTACCACGGCAACGTCCTACAAGCTGTTCCGGCAAAAAAAGGCCCGATCTCTCTCTCGTGGAGTCTTCTTTCTGCAAGAGAACGCTCGACACAGCCCGTAAAACCGCGGCAAAATTGGCCAGCCTTGGCTGGGAGTCTCTCACACACCCGTCATACAACCCAATTTAGTTCTGAGCGATTTCCATCTGTTTGGGCCCTAGGAGAACAGCGATTTGAATCTGACAAAACTGTGAAAGAGCGCGTCTTAAAATGTTTCAAACAGCGAGACAGGCCTTTCTATGCTAAGAGCATTCAAGCACTAGTACAGCGTTGAGAAAAATGCTGCGCTGTAGAGGGCAATCATGTGCAGAAGTAGCCAGAGTTTGAGTTATTGCATTGCAAATAAATGCTCCAAAAAATAAAGTCCACGAATGACTTGAACCACCCCCGTACATTAGTAAAATTTGTGCAGGTTTTTTAAAAATAATCTTAGCAGGAAGATCGTCGAGGAACGTAAGATAAAGAGGAAGTCCCGAAAATATCCTTGTGAAACGAATGCAATCGCCGTTTCCCGCAAAAAAGAAGGTCCAATTGTACCATACGGGGGATCTACGGGGAAGTTTTTCAGTACTTTCCCAATGTTGCCCACCAACTGGGGGCATTGGACTACTTCCCTGTTTTTCTTTTTCAAAGCAGTCAGTATCACCTGGTTTTCCCTGTCATTTAGTTAGGAGTCCATTTCCTTCCGATCAGGCATATGCAACAGCGTAGCGTCGGGGAAGGGGGAGTGAGGGGGGGGGGGGGGGCAGATTTGGCACGTGTCCCCCTCCCTCTCCCACTTTCAAACAAAAAAGCATAAGTAAGAAGGAAAAGACGCATGAAATACAAGAGAACAGTGTATCAGAGTTTCCGCGGCCCTCCGTTTCTTCTTTCCATTTACGCTACGCCTTTGAGCACATGTATTGTAATTACTACATATAGGCCTGGATGATCATGTGAGGCAACTGAGAAAATGTTTCACCTGTAGTTTTCTCCCGAGTGCTTCTAAGACCACAACCTTTCGCTGCACTTTCCTGAAATGAGTTTCTCGAGGCTTGGACAGAATGGCATATTTAACGTCAAATTCGATCGCAAAAGTACACGGTGTTCCGCCTAGAATTGGCCCGGAACAATGAACAGAAGAAGTGCAATGATGTTAATGTTTGACAATGCACGACGGAAACACGTGGGACGAGTCGATGACTCGTTCGGTGCTTCCTTCCACTCCTTACCTCAAGTTCTGGCGTCCGCGATACTCGGATAACTAGCATCGTTCGTTTAGGATACGACGTGCAGTGGAGTGGAAGATGCTATATTCTACATGAGCTGCTAGTATTCATCTTTCGCCGGGCCAATTCTAAGCGGAATGTCCCGTAGAAAAACTATAAATTGTTTTTAACCATACACCTAACACCTAATGTAGAAAATAGTGGAATTAAACACGTGAGTGATTTGGTCTCTCTTGGCAATTTTCTTCCCTTAATTGATCCTAATAAGAAATTCTGGAAATAGTATGCACAGGCACTGTCAATATTGTGTATTATACCTCGTACGCCTGCGGCATGGAGACAAAACACAGATAAGATTCAAAGTTCCCCATCCTCTCCTGTGATACATCAGTCAGATTTCGTTGCTTTAAGAAAACACATCCATTTAATTTATTTAATTCAAAGTTTTTTTTTGCGAGGATGAAAGAGTTCGTGCTCCAATGCCATGACTTTGTACCATATAAAGCAATGTCATTCGTGACTATTTTCTTTTGAAAGTAACGCCCTTCACATGCTGCGCACTTCTGCGCACGGTCCACCCAAGACTGGAATGCAGGGAGGAGGCAATTTTCTGCGACAAGGTCCGCTGCAGCTGTAGCGATCTTCTTCACCTTGGTTTGATCTTGTGACCGACGGCGGCGCAATTACGATTTCATGCGAGGGAATTACCAGAAATTGCTAGGAGAAAGATCTGACGAATGAGAGGTGCGGGTGGTCGCTTCTTGCGAATTTCCTTACAAAGATTTGTGTGCAGCACTATCGTGTAGTATTTTGCAATTACAATTGTCCCTTTTGGCATCCAGTGTAGAAGGATGAGCCCATGTGCACCAAAAAAAAACCGCAATGAGCATCACCTTCCCAACAGACTGCATAGAACGAAATTTCGTGGGTGGTGGGGATGAGGAGTGCTTCCATACAAATCACCGTTGCTTTGTCTCCGTTCATATTGATAAACGCATTTTTCATCCACTGTAACGATGCGCTGAAAGATGTGTTCGTCTGCAGTGTCTCGATCCAGAAGACTTTGTTAGGTTTAAGTTCAGCAGAGGCGAGAAACTGGCCCCTGGACTCGTTTTGGACGCTGTTCGTCGAGCAGGTCACGAAGAACCTGACACACAAACCCGACTCAGCTATAGTTTCTCGGTTATGATAGCCTGGTGGGTATATCCATATGATAACGACAAGACTTCCGCTACCCGATGAATTGTCGGTCGACGATCTTTCTTCGCTAATGCACGAACGGTCGCAATGCTTTCGCTTTCTCTGGTGTTGAAGGCCTTCCAGAGTGTGGATCATCACCAAATTCTCTCCCTCCTTCAGAAAAGCACTTAGGACTCTTGAAAACCGATCATATCTAACGTTTCCATGGCGCTTTTCCTAAAAAAAAAAGCAAAAATGAATCTCGCATCGTCGACGCATTTAAAACAATTTATTCATTCCACTGAAAACAAGATAATTATATCGGTTTTTGATAATGTTGTACGTTTTGCCTTTACCCGCGGCCTCCAACTTTGGTACAATAACCAGGGATAGGCAACTGACTAAGCAATATCAATTGCACTAGGATATATTTGACGGATAAGCCACGCGACAGTTAAGTCTACAACCTTTTTGATGGCCCCTCGTCCACGTCATTGATGCCTTCGCTGAGCTGGTATTTTCTCCATTTGAAGAAATGGAATGCGTTTGCCTTTGTAGCGTCTCTCCCGCCGGCTTGTTTATTTTACCTCACTGGTAATCAATCACTCGTGGCATTGATGGTTGTACCAGTTTTTATTATTATCTCTGCTGATGTCCATTCTTCGTGTACTTGTCGGTACATACTGCTTATGGTGATGCCTCGGTACGAAAAAAAAGAACGAAGAATATAGGAAGAATTACGGGAACAAAAACTAGCATCGTGCCGTTAGGATCCCTAACTAAAAAATACAAGCAGGTGCAGCCTGCAACCTCCAGACTCGTATTCGCATTTGTCACATTAAACTGACGAAAGAGCAGTGAATGAAAAGCCAGCAGACATTAATGCTGTGTTTCTGCCCTATTGTCAATCGTGTACGTGGAGTAGTCACTCTTCTTTAGCTCAAGCTATATTTCCTATAGTGCTGGGAGTCTGTAATGTCACTTGGAATTTCAAATGCATATAACTCATAAGTAATGTGGGAAGTTCTTTCTACGAACGTTGTTCTACCGATAGATAGCTTCTGCTTGCCACATTTGACTGTGCATTGGAGAAGATGATGGAGCACTTGCGGAGTGCAGTAAGCAGAAACTTATATATTCTTTTGATGAAATACCGTTTGTTGCATAAAATTATAGCATTTCTTTTGTGGGTTACATACAGTTGAAATCCCCAAGTGACTTTAGAGACACCCTGTACATCTCATCCCTATCTGAGGTAACCCTCGGGATGGATTAATGGTACACGTGACTGAAAGTGCTAAGTTCGTTTAATTGAACTTCATAGTTCCGAAAGAAATATTGCGTACACTGTGTCTCTAAAAAAAAAAGTATGCCTTTGAATATCTCCATCTGACATCATGCAAGACTCATGCATTTTTGCACAAGGCTTTTCAGGTGAATAAGAAAGATTCCTGTCAAGTATAAAATAATTTCACCTAGTGCTTCAAATGCAATAACTTTTCAAAGTTGAAGCATAAAAAATCACAGTGAACGAGCAATGCACGCATTCGATTTTGACAGGTGCATCACGTTGGCATGCACCAAAACGACGGCTCTGGCAGCAGGTAGTCCTGGCAATAGAATTGGTTCAGATAAATCTCTTTTATCATGTGAAATCACAACTCCTTTGAATTTTTATTATTAATGACTGGCAGTTTATTTGAAATTAAAAAATATATCCTTCCAATATGTCATGAGCCTTATGCCCTTTTGCACTCGACAAATCAGTTGAAGAAGAAAGATTTCTTTCAAAATTTTGCCAGCCAACCTTAACAACTTAAAGTTCGTACTAAAAATATTCGCCTTCCGCACGAACCCAAGCTCTGTTCTTGACAGAATAGATTCTTCTAAAGCCTTGACATTTTCACAGTCCAAGTTGAGTGTCACCTGCCACTTCCACATTGTTTCAGTCAATACAGTCTCAGCAATTTTTTTTAACGACTGTGATGTTGCCAGCCATGGATTTCCTCAATGAACCTATCAGAACTGCAGCCCTTCGTCTCACAAGCCTTTACTCAAGTGCTTGTCCTCTTCCCTGAATTCCATGACGTTCTTCGTAATTTGTAATACTATGATTCATGACGTCACAAAAATAATAATGGAGAGTTTTGCCTTAGGTGTACAGCAAATGATAATAAAATATTAAATACGCAACCCGAATGCAAATTAATTTTGATAACGCAAGTTAAGAAGTATCAAAACCAGGTTCCTCACTGGGACTGTCTGCTACCTGTGTTCAGTGATGTTGGAGCTCGTGGAAGGGTTGTCTGGCCAGGAGCATTGAGCAGATTGGTTGCTCGCTGCTATTTTTCGATACATCAACTTTGAAAAGCTATTGCATTTGAATCACTGGTTGAGATGTTTTAAAACTTGGCGGGAATCTTTCTTATTCACCTGAAATGCCACGTGCAAAAATGCATGGGACTTTCATGATATTAAATGGAAATATAATTTTTTTAAATAAAGTGGCATACTTTTTTGAGATACGGTATAGTTTCCGTTTCAGATCGCTCTGTCATTGCTTTCCCTTTTTCCTCGATCAGGATAACCTCATGAAGGTGATCGAGAATCTCCCTTCAACGGTGTTTGGGTTTGATATTTCGTCCATGTCGCTGACGGGGGAAGTTCTACCCGGGATCATGGCTTCTGTCTCCAGTCTGTCATTCTTCATTCATTGCTTGGAAAAGAAATATGGAAAGTGGAATCGTAATCTTAGACACCCTCTTTGGGAGTGCTGTTAAAGTGTACATAGTTGGAACGGTAACAGATTTTATTTGCATTGAGCGTCATTCTCACAACGGGGGAAATTCCCACTTGGGGGGAACTTGAACCTCAAGAGAAGAGAAGAGAAAGTAGTTTTGTTTTTACTGGTGGATAAATGCTATACCAAAGGAAAACCCCGCGCGCCGGGGTTTTCCAAGAATCCGAAGTCAGATCGAAAAAGGACAGGGAGAGAATGTAGAGCAGTGGTCCCCTTACTTTTTGAGGTAAGGGTCACACGGACACTTTGGTCCACCTCGAGTGGGTCGCATTGAACTTATCTGAAAATTTACAAAATTTCTGCCAAGGGAACCGTTCAAGTCTTCGCTCCACATCCAGGTCGAGCTGCTTTAAACAGAAAATTTCATTCTAAATGAGCGGGAAGCAAAAAGTGCCTACACCTGCCGCATCTACACACACTTCGACCCATTTCGATAAGCACTCATTTTTTCTCTTACTATTTGCTGGCAAGGTAAAGACTGACTGATGACTGTACAAAAAAAGCAGACTCATCAAGTGATTCGTAGTGAGAAACAAACTCCGGAATCAATCGGAACGTGTGAGTGCAGTCGTGTTCAAGAGGAGCAGTTGCACTGCGATCGAGAACAGTGCAAGTTGGTTGCACTGGTGGAAATGCACTTGCCTCGTTCGAGTACGGAAATAATGTACTCAGCCCCGTTGGAAAACGGATGTGTAAGACATGACTCCACCGGTGTACATATGGGATTGGGGAGAGTGAGAAAGTAGGAAGACTGGGACTAGGGAGTTCATCAAGTAGAGATTTATCAAATCCACAAGATGAGAAATAAGCATTAGGTGGGGAGTTTTGCTGAAAATGTCCGGAAAAATCAGATATCTCTTTTGGCGCAATCGCTTTCTAATTGGGACATACTCATCTCTCATGTTTCTATTGAATATATTGAAGGAAATGACGAGTCTCTACATTCAACGATTCATGCGGATATTTCTTTTCCAAGCAGTTCTCTTTTTTCCTCATTACTCTCCTTAGCATTGTAACTTTTCCGCATGTGATCAGAGACACAGATCCGGAAGCTGTGGGCCCAGGACAACTATTACCTGAACCTGCAGAACCACACGTTTCCTCATATGCCGCTTCTCGAGGAACTTTACCTCCAAAAGGTGACTACTGCCACGTAGAGAAGACTACGTGATAACAGAATGCGATTTTGCATTGATGGATGAGATCGTTTGGGTGCTGCAGGTGAAGTTGTTGTTCATCGAAGACGGGACGTTCGATAATGTGACGAATCTGAGACATTTGGATCTGTCGGGGAATCGCCTGACAGGCGTCCCTCAGGCCGTCTTGGTCCCCACCCTGGAATTCCTGAACATTTCGGGGAACAGTGGAGGGGAAAAGGTGAAGGCCTCGTTCGACGTCGGTCGCAATCGGTTCCTCAACACCTCCCACCTCAAACAGCTCGACTTGTCCAAGAATTACATTCTGAGGATTCATCGAGATGCCTTCGCCGGGCTGTCTTCCCTGGAGACCCTGGGGTTGGAGAACAACGAGATCGAACTCATCGACGAAGGCGTCTTCCTTCCGCTCGGCTCCCTCAAGTTCCTCGGGCTGTCCGGAAACGACCTCTCGTCTGTCATCCAGGCAAGTTTCCCCCTTTACTTGCTACTCCGAGGAAAATCTCCAGAAGTCAAATTTAAAGACGACAGTGCAGATTTTTGGAGTGGAAAAAAAAACTCCATGAAAATGGCTTTAAAAGTTGCTAGAAAGGAGTTTCTATACCTTATTGGAGCAAAAGTTACGAAAAAAAAAATCTCTTTCTATTACCTTGTGCAGTGGAATCAGCAGGTTGTGGTTTTTCATGGACCTCATTTGAGTATACCGTCATGGAGTTGAATTCCTCCCTGTTGTCTCAAATCCCGAATGGTTCTGATTTCTGGGGTCGAGTGTATATAAGGGAAGGTCGAAAAGTGATACGTCTGCATCCATATGCAGGGAAACCCGAATCTGTTTCACGGCCTGGATAGCCTGGATACTCTGGTGATGGAGAACTGCAACGTGAACTTGGTCCACAATCGTTCCGTGTACGAGTCCCTGCCTCGACTTCGTCAGGCGAGCCTGGCATTCAACAAGGTTGCTCAAATCTCCCCGATCGTGTTCCGCGAGTCGCACGACCTCCGCAGCCTGGATCTGTCTCACAACACCATCTCGTCGTGGAATGAGCGCGCGTTCCGCTTCCCCCTCGATTCTCTCTTGCTGAAAAACAACAAGATCACGACAGTCACCCCAGCCATGCTCGAGGACTTCAATTCGGTGCGGGACTTGGACCTTAGCGACAATCCCTTCCAGTGCGACTGTGGCGTCGCCGACTTCGTCGCGCATCTTGAGGAGAAGGTCCAAAATAAATCTCAGTCGCTTCACACGGAGAAGTTAGTCTGTTGTTCCATTTAGCGATATCGGCACTATCAGATTGAAAGTTTGTCGGATTTATTTAATATTTTCATTGATTCAGGTTCTCTTGGGTATGGGACGGAATTTCGGGGATGGTATTGAAATCCCTCTATCCCTCCCAAAAATGAAATTCCAGACCTGAAAGGCTTGAAGTCCTGCTGCTTCGTGCCTTAGATATCAGATGCTGCTTTGCAGCCCGTAGAGCAGCATCATATAACTAAAAGTTTAGACGTAAATCTAGTTTGTGGAATGTGGTAATGATTCGGTGAAACTTTATGAAAATTTTTTGGAATTTCGGAATTCTAAGTAGACACATTTTCATACCGTAATTGTTGCCTATCAATTTAAATATTAATTTAGCATTATTCCCTATCGCACGAGAATGAGGGCGCGTTCGTGTTTGACAGTTATTTGTGTCACCTGCCGGAATGGAAGAGGGGTGAACAGTTGCTGGAATTGGGACTGAGTCCTGAGGATTGCATCCCTGCCAGTCCCTGGCTGGTAATCGGGATGCCGGTGGTGCTGTGCATCGTTCTTCTCACCCTCCTCGGCTTCCTCCTCTTCCGCAATCGGTACTACCTCCTCTATTATCTTCATCTGGCTCGGAGTCACCGGAACAGGAGGCGGAGGTTTCTGGCGGAAGAGAATGGGTATTCCAACTACGAATACGACGCCTTCATCTCGTACAGCAACGAAGACAGGGAATTCGTGCAACGGCTCACGTCTACCTTGGAAAAGGAGCCTCCGGCTTTCAAGCTTTGCATCTACGAACGAGATTTCCAGGTAGTAGCCTACTTTTTTATCATCTGTGCTTTACCATGGGCCTCTAAGACCGGTTTATCGACTGTCAGTGACGGAAGAGATGTATAACTTGGGTGAGGTATCTGGAAAATATCTTTGAGTCATTGTATTTATTACAGCACACATGTCAATATATTGCGCCAAACTGAAAATCCTCGATCCTCACCTTGAATTTAGCAATGCTTGCCAGTAATAAATATAATATTTTCTCATAATTTGGATGGTATAGCGAAAATTAACGTGATTCGGGTTTCCAAGTTGCTGAACATAAAAGAATAGTCTGTGAATTCGCGATCACGTACATATAATCAGAAAAGATAGATCTATATACTCAGTTAGTCTCCGAAAGTTGGGCATCTCTGCGGACTAACCCTTCTTTCTTTCAGATTTCAAGTTTTAGTGAAATACTTGACATTTAGTTCAAGAATTTGATTTTTGTAACTTGTCTTCTTTCTTCCTTTGTCTTATTTCTGTTTCTGATTCACTAGCTTCGCCTTAGTGGCAAAACAATGGAGAAAGTGAGGGGACACGGAATTATTTTTGTAAGGTTTTTCGTGGAGACCACCACATAAAGAGTCCTCGTTTCTCAGCCTTCACTGATCCAGTTCCTATTCTGAAAACGGACGTGGGCATTTTTGAGGGCGTGCTCTTCATCCAGGATAAGTTTGGTGGTGGTCATTATTCTGCAGTCAGAAAAAAAAGATGCCATAAGACCGACTGTAGTTGTTACAGGCAATTATTGCTAAATATCGCCGAATATGAAGCTAGTTGTAAATATGTGCTGGACTCTTGTTTATTTTCTATGCAACCATTGTCACGGAAGCCTTGAGTCAGTTTTTGCCAGATATTAATTTCTATTAATTAATTAATTTTTTTTTTTTTGGGGGGAAGGCATTACGTAACGTACTTCTCGCCTTCGACGCCTCCCCATTCTTAAATGTAGCTGCCACAAGCGAAGTTTGTAAGCTACGCTTGTGAAGAGTCCAATATGAGGTTGGTTGCTCCCAATAACATGTCATTACCTGGAAAATGGAATTCAAAATTTGGACAGTCTGGGAAAATCTCCGTCCAGTGGAGGGTTTCCTTGAGTTAATTACATAATTACATATGAGCTGATGGGAGCTGATTCCAGCTGATGGAAGAGAAATAACGTGGGCAGTAGGGGGGAGTGGCTGAAAAGGGCTTCAGTTCCCGAAAGTTTGGTTCCAGCCTCCCTAAGTTCTGTCAACTCTGGTTAACTGCATCCCCCCCATCAAGCCCGGCGCCGAGGAGAAGTTAGGAGAATTCTAGCCCCCTCTCGGTTCCCTTAGCCCCCCACAGGCAAAATCCTGGCTACATCCTTGAAAGTGGGAATGTAGACATTGGGAAAATCATTTGCAAAGTCTTCGCTTTGACCGGATCTTCTCCGGTCTCCATCATGGTGAAAGTAGTATCAATAGTATGACTCCTATTTATAGAGAATTTATTAGCAAAAAATTGCATTGGTCCACAAATAGATAAAAGCGTTCCACTTCCTTTTCATCGGGATATAGATATGACATATGTGCCTTGCATACTGAAACCGCATGGAGAGAAGGATGGGATTCTGAGGAAAGAATATTTTGAATATTTGTTTCCGTAATTCGATCTGTCTTGCATGGATTCACTTGTGAATCACTTTCTCAAATCAAATTAAATCTGCTTTAGTCCATCTAGGATCAGCTCGATCGTCACCTCCTCCCCACTCCTTTTTTCTTAAAAATAATAGTGCAAGATATTCACTGAAGTTTGAACATAATCTGCGGTCTGGTATAATACATTTGGCACCATGGCTAACTCTTGTCTTCACATCCTCGAGCACTGGAACAAGAATCGCGTAAGGGAAAAAAGGGAAGTCGTCCTCTATTAATTTTTTAATCCTGTTTTGCCAATCAGATGGGGGGGGGGGGGGGGAAGAAAGGCTCGGGAAAGAGTCTGGATGAAGTACAGGCCTTTTAGCTCCTAGAGATGAAAAAAAAGAGGTAGCTATGAGAAATGAGGGGCTAAGAGAGAATGCCTCCAGAAAATAATTTGTGGAGGGTTGGCGGTGGTAGTGGTTGGTGTAGAGAGACCACCATCGACTTTACCTGGAGGCTCTGGGACAGTTTACGTCTTTCAAAATTATTTTGTGAAGCATTCATTGTTGACATGAATTAGTTCTAAATGCCAACTGGTGAAGCTTTGCCTCATTCGTTCCTTTGAAAATTTTGAAGACGTTCGAAGCAACAGCATTCTTGGAAACGTTGACGAGAGAGACACGCCATGTTTTCGAGGCTATAGGGTATAGACACATGCATCCGGGCGATTGCATCAGGAACCTCATTTCTTTCTCAAGGAAAGACTTGCAAAAAAAATCTAATAGAGCGAGTTTCCATGAAATCAGTTCGCTACCCTTGGATCAGTTTGAAACGTTCACTGGGTACTCAGCACCTCATCGATGACAATTAAAGTCGTATGGAACGCTGACAAAGAGAGCTCTCCCTGGGGGAATTCGGTTTCATTTCTCAACCTGCAAGACATCTGGTGTCGACAGAGCGTGACGTGCCATCAATATCCCGTCTGTGAATGTGCTTGGGGATGCCCCGATTGACGTAATATGCTCCTGTATTCTATCTGTGCATGTGTTTGGGGATCCCCCGACCGACGTGTTACCAATATTCTGTCTGCGCCCTTACTTGGGAATCCCCCGAGTGAAGTCGTTGCTCTTCATTCTTAGGTCTCCCTCAGGGTGCATGACTCATTCCGTCTCTCTTCCGAAGTCTATCGTCTCTCGATAGAAATTTCATCCCGCCTTCGCTTTTCTCATCTCAACGTAACAATGATGAAATTGCAGGAAATGAAATGCAGCTTCAAGAAACGACTCACCTTATCACCGTTTCCTCCCCTTGAAAAATAAAACTCAGGAGGAAACCAATTCCCCTTGCAAAATCAAGGAATCCTGTCAATCCCTTTGCATATCTTGCCATGAGACTCCGTTTCACGAATACGTACGTAAATTTATTTATTAAATTTTGCTGTTGTTTCTACGAACCTGGTCATTGAAGCTGAGAATCGATTTTACACCGAATGCAGTGTACCCAGAGTCTTACGTCACGATTCCTCGACGATGTTTGGGACAAGGAACGTGACTCTCATTGAAACCCCAAAAACCTGTTTCTCTTCCGGAAAACCCATGTCAGTCGACGAGACGTGTTCTTTGTCTATTTGACCTCTGTGGACATCAGGAGCGGTCGGGAATTTTTATTATTATTCTCTGTAGAACTTTCAAGTGACCTTCATGCTCCAATAGAATTACTGAACGACCCTTGGAATGAAGGAACTGTAACCACTTACTAAAGGCGATTAGTACTATAGCCAACTGAAGCTCGGGTATTTCCTTGAAGTCTAAAGGGAAATTCCCAGCACTTCAGCACCACAATCAACTTTCAATTTAACTGCTCCTTCAATCTAGATTTTTCAATTTTTGAGTTAGGTTCCTCCAATAGAATGCAAATTCAAAAATTAAAAGTAGCTAAGTAGGTAAACGAGGTACCTGTAAATCTTGTGCTTGTTGCATGAATGGATGCGGCTTCAATCCTCCAATCAGACCCAGAATTATATTTCAAAACTGATTGCAAGAGGAAGGATTTCCTGGATTCCCCCTCCCCCCCCCTCACTCCAAGCAAGTCAAACATTTTGCGTTCCGAAGTTATAAACTTTTTTTTGCAGACCTCCAAAAAACGTTTGTCACTCTTTCCGGAACGAAATTGTTAATTTCAATTTCAAAAAGGGATGGAAGGAAGCCATATTGAGAGCAAACATTTCCTCTCCCGTCGTCTCTAATATCCAGTTCCTTTCATTGCCTTCACAATTATCTCTGGATTTCGTTTGAATATTCTGATTCTCCATCGCTTTTTGCCGTTTTATTCGGATGAAGTGAAATGGCATGATGATGGTTCATGTTAAAGAGAAGGAGAGTACGAGTGAGCCTATTACATTTGGGGCGCCTCGAAAATTGTTCGATAGTGGTAACTACCAGACGAATGAGAAAGAAACATTCATTTCGCAATATTTCGAGCTGTGATTATTACGCGTGGATTTGCGATGTCGAGATGCCTATTCGAAGAGGAAGAAACCTTCATTAAGCCTTAAAAATAAGGCAGTAAGATATTGCTGCATTTGAGAAGATAAATTTCTTACCACCAAAGAAGTATCGGACTAAGCTCTGTCATATTTTTTTAAAGGCATCTATAAAGGTTGTATGACAACGTTCCTGCGTTAGATGCTTTTTGCCTGCGCATTCCATCTTGGTACAGTACATCCCATCACGAATAGCATGGATTTCATGGAATGGTGACTATGACCATGTACACCATGTACGCCTAGGTAACTAGGATGGGATGCTTACGCCCTCTTCCGGCTTCCGTTGATAGTGGGCTTCCAGGAACCTCATCCTCATTGATAAGCTATCCTAAGCCTGTTTAACTGAAAGTGTGCAGAATTCCCGCGGCGCTGACAACCATGAGTCCCTGATTGTAATGAGCCCAAGGCCATGCGTTCATCATCCGTTTCTTAAGAATCCCTGGGGATTTTTTCATTTCTCCGTGTCTATGATGATTGCCTGACGACATCTCTGCGTAAGGGTTTTCCGCCCACACGTTCCATCCCTCTTTCCATAATTCTTTTTATTCCGTTTCTTAGGCAAATCCTAAAAAGCGAAACAGCGAAATTATTATTTTTTTTCCCTCCCGACTCGTGATCTGAATGGGTTTTGAGCATCGGGCAAATATAACTAGTCGCAGTGCGAGAGGAAGGGAATGCATGGAAAGCTTGTAGCTAGTGGTGGAAATACAGGGTGGTCCAAAAGTGAGTTGTCCTTGCCCCTTTCTTGTCCATGCAGATTGAACGTATTTTTAATAATGGCGCATACACTTGCAAAAGAACAGCGTGATTTTTGGCGTCAACGAGAATGGAAATCTCTGGTGTTGGCCAGAAAGACCATGCTTCGATTGAGCTTAAAATTTTCACCATGATTGCAATTGAAATTGGACCGAACGTAATGCCGGATCCCCAGCTAATCCAATCCATAAAAGTTCCTGAGGTGCGTAGAATCAAAGGGTGTCAATTTGAACATTTGTTTCAGTTATTAAAGGATTGTTGTGCGGATTACACCGAGGTTGCAAACATTAATTTCAGGCAACTGACTTTTTGGCCATACTGTGCATGCCTCGAGGTGGTAAAATCGCCTTTATTGATTTGGCGTGTCTTTCCTTGTAATAAAACACGAAAAGGAAAAGCATAACCTGACATGACTGCAAATGTCGTAGTCTCATGAAAAATATTACTTTCTGTAGGTTGGGTCCCATTTCATGTTTCCTTCTCTTGTCCAGGTCGGAGGCGTGCTGAACGAGTGCATAATCCAGGGCATCGATACGAGTCGAACCACGATCATGATCCTGTCGGAGAATTTCGTCTCGAGTCAATGGTGTACGTGGGAGTTACACATGGCCCAACATCAACTCTTCCGGGAGAAACGGGAAGGGTTGATTCTAATCAAATACGGGGAGATCCAGAAAGAGCGGATCAGCCCCACCCTCAGGCTCTTGATGAAGACCCGCATCTACCTGGAATGGAAGGACGATCAGGACCCAGGACAGGAGAAGTTGTTTTGGGAGAGGTTGAAAAATGCCCTTCGACGCCCTCCCGCCCCATTCCAGCTCCCCAGACAAGTCTGACGTTGAGAGAAACACAGAATGGATGCGTCACTAGGCCTCTCTTGTATGGAGACCAGATTCACACTGGATCGATCTCAGTAACTGCCGAGCAGTACGACAGACAATAAAGGAACGGGGTTTGGTCACGTGTTCTCCATCTGTGAGGTGACCGAGGTGTGGCAGTTCCCATCTGTGACATCACGCTGTGATTGGCCCGTCTCAAAGACGGCACGTCTCATTCAGATTAGATGGCACCCGAAATGGAAGGGTCGCTACGTTGTCATGATCCTTCAAATGCATGAAAACTAAGTCACGTTCGTCCATTGGGACTCGGGTTTAATTGTCAGGGCGACTCAAGCGCCTGAAAACGCTTTTTCAAGCCTCTCAGATTCATTTCAGAGGCTTTCCCCCTCAACTTTCGCCTTCGTGACGTCGTTTCTTTAATTTTTTTATGTTGATACCAATATTCTGTGATGACTGGCATGTAATTGGTGGAGCTAGTAACGGAAACTGCTACTTACAGGTCCGATTAGCTGCCTAAGAAACTCATGGAATTCACGAAAAGTTTCGAAAAGTTGCTGACTTTAGCCAGAAACGTATGCCCGAAACTTATTCCCAAATCTTTTGCACGAATATCTAATTCTATGTAATGTAAGAATATAACTGTTCGGTGTTGATTTTTAAATGTTGATTTTGCTGACTACTGATTTTGTCCACTGTAAGTGATATTTTGAGGATGAGTCCCTAAATGTGTTTTCAGACATTCGGATCACCCTATACTCCTACTCAGAGTTCTTCGAAGCGGGAATTCCACCTTGCTCCTTCTCGATATGGCTGTGATAGGAAAAAATATGCCAGTGTCTTCGTTCTTTGCATTGACTGTGATTAAGAAAAAAATGCACCCTTACTTGCCGAGTTGTAAAAAGTGTTCTATGCTTATGATTTACACAATTAGAACTTAGAGCGGATATAATTTTAAATAATATGCATTTTCGTTGAATATACAGTGAAATGAAAATTTGTCTAACTTTACTTTCAAAAGTTTCCGACTACGAAGAGAAAATTCTGGGGTACAGGGATAAGTATTCCTTTTTATTCCGATCCACATTCGCGTCAAAGTTTTAAACCAAGTTCAAGAATACTTCTTTGTCTGAATGCGAATGATTCTGCTGGCCGCGAAGTCGTGAGTAGTATATATATTTGGAATGCTTCTGCAAGTATGGCTGCCAAGCTCCTCGAGACCCCGCTCGAGTTTATCACGAATCGCATAAAAAAATAATACTATTCGGTTCCATCTCCACCAACACAATCCGGTTACCCATCTTGAAGGGAAGAGGGGACACAAGGAAGATATGTTTGAAGAAGAGAGTACACGTAAGGTCTACCATACATCAAGAGTAAGAAGCAAACGAGACGCTTTAACCCTTTCGTGCATGATCTCCACGTCTGATTTTGGTTCTGGTGTTGGTTTTTTCAGCCACGGTGCACATGGCTCGAAACTTTATGCAGTCCACTCCAGGCGCATCATCTGTTCAGTGTTGTCTTCTAACGGCTGACTACCGTCTCAAACATTAAAGCAAAAAAAGCATATTTTTGTTTTGCTTTAAAAATTCACGCACGAAAGGGTTAAGGCAAATGGAGTGCGTTCTGGTCCCGCGACTCTAGTCAAAAGCACTTCGGAATATTGCAGTATCGTTTTTGCAATGTGACGTAGCTTCAATCCCCTTTCAACACTCCATTTGCCTCGATGACGCGTATGACACAGCACAACCCATCCCATAATAATAATATCTTCAATATAACATCTAAATCTGAGAGGAAATATTTGAATTAAATCAGGACAGAAAAAAGGACACAGACCCACTCAAAGAAGCGAAAGTGATTCCTGAAATAATGTAGCTGCGACGTTACAGCGACTTGTGACTCACTGTTGTTGCTTGAAAGGCTATTTGGGAACTCGCTGGTGACTGCTCACTGCGGGATCAAAGCAAAAATGATTTTTTAAGCATCTGCAAAATCCTTTTTTTTGGACGCTATTTAGTGCGCGGAAGAAGCAGCTCATCCAAGCTCCAACCTGAAGGCTATTTTTTAAATCCGTAAACCCTTTCTTTGCTAATTCATCGGCAGACAAACGGTTGGGCGAGAGATTCAAAAAGGGAATTCCCCGTCATTGAATTAATGCCTTGAATAATAAATTGAATTAATGGTGCCACTGAAGATCAATTTCTCGTTGATGTCTCATTTTTGTGGATCAAATTCGCAAGCCGCATATGATCATGCTGCGACCTTTACGTATCGAGCTATTCTCGGATGAAAAACGTGCTCTTTTTCCCTTTAAGCATACGAAACAAGAAGCCCATCTTGAGCCAAAATTTTGCACACATTCCGGAAGCAGACTTCAACCAGAAAACACGATAATTTCATTTCTTGGTTTGGATAAAAAAAAAATTTTTTCCTCCAGAAGAAAAAACGCATTCATTGAAATTTTCATGGGTGGTTGGTGATTTTTCTCGTGTCCCAATTTGCGTGTAGAGACACATCATGCAGTTTTTCAAAAACATTCGCCAAAAAAACTTGGTCTCCGGATTTAAAAGATAGACTTCGGTTGAGATGCTTGCATTTCATACACATTCCAAATAGCCAATCCCGGGGAGAACAAAATACGTAGTCGTGGTCATAGAATTTAAAATTCTCGAGCTGATTTGAACTGAATTCAAATGAGGTAGGTCTTTTCGCATCTGACGCTTATGTTTATGATTGTTTTTTTTTTTTACTGCTTTCTCCTATTTTTCTTTTGGGAATCCAGGGAACACATTTAAATCAGTGGGGATCTCTTCTTCCTCCTCCTCTCGAAGCGCGGCCACTCCCCGGTGATTTCCTCCAGGGCGTTGAAGATCTGAAACAGAGATCTCACGTGAAAGGACTCCACCGTGTCGAAACGACGGCGATATCGAGGCGCTGGGCTTACCCATGGTTTCGGGAAGCGGCGTTGCGAGGGCATGAGGGGGGCCACGGGGAGCCAGAAGTCCACTCTGATCGCGCCTTTCTCAACCGAGGGATGTCCCACGATCACCTTTTCTCTTTCGTCCATGTACCCGTTGGCGGAGACCGTGATCTCGTACTCTCCCGGCGTCAGCAGACGATAATAGTCACCGTCCAGCCCTGCCGGTCGTAATAGAATCATCATCGTCATCGGGTCATCGTTTCTCCTCTCTGAGGACCGTTCGGGTCATTTTAAAATCTTTGTTTACCGGTGGAGATGTCGTGGAGGATGTCTTCGTTCCTGGCGAAGGAGCTGTTGACCTTGGTGATATTCTTGACCATGATCGTGGCTCCCGGAATTCCTTCACCCGTCAATGCATCCCTCACGAGCCCCTTCACTCCCATGTGGCTCTGTACCAAGGAAAAAATTCAATTCAGATGAACTCACAATGAAGACTCGAGACAGACGAAATAACGTAAACATCGAACCCCAGATATTTTTTAGTTGTCGTCAATAAAATCCGTTCTAAATAATCGTCATCGTTTTTTAAATATATATTTTAAATAGGCTTAAATGGGAAAGTATGTTGGAGGGCTTTTCCCTTTCCCCTTCCCCAATGCAAGAAATGAAGGCTCGAGACGAAGAGCAGACCATGGCGATGAAGTTGATGAGGGCGTCCTTGTTGTCATTCCACTGCTTCTCGAGGGTGGCTGGGTCTGGGAACTTCTCGCAGCCCAATTCCAAAGTGATCTCGAAGTCATTCGTCGCCAGGTAGTTGAAGTCTTGCATCCCTGCAAATACCGGACCACATTTTGACTCTTCGTCAGAATTCTCAGCATCTAAATATACGGTCGCGATTTTTTGCATAAATGAAGAAAGGCTACCTGAATGACTAAAAGTCATGAAACTGGGGCATGCAATTCAAATATATCGGCAATATTCAACATGGAATCGTTATTGGACCAATTGGAGGAATGGAGTGTTTACAGGCCTGAGAGAAACTCCGTTACCGGTTATTTCAGGCTCTTTCTGACGCAGATCCACAACGACGTGACACTGCAACAACTTCGCTTATGAAACTCCTAGGGGGGTCGCTTTCTCGGTCGTGATAAAAAAGCTGCGGATTCGCTTCCGTGTTCCAAGAAGTATAATAGATCGTGTCTACTCGATGCTTTGCGATCTGCATTTGCAAGGCTCATCTTTGGGATGCTTTCGCTTTCCAGGCAAAAAAAAAAAAAATCCATTCCTCAAAGAGTTCCATTCCTGAAGTTAATGCTATCTGCCGTGAACTACGATGAAACTACTTATGGAAGACCTGGTCTTAATGAAATACACGGATCGCAGTTCACACTTGAGAATTGTGGAACCGAGAGGTGGCTTGAGAGAAAAGGATTGGCGGAGTCTCTTTCCGCATTACCTTTGCGGTCAGCTAATTTTTTACTGTATCCCTAACAACCTTGAAACTTCCATTTTTCTATGTGCAAATAAGAGTTCCTGTTCCATATGTTATTAGTGGACTCTCGACAAGAAACGCTGCTAATCAGTAGGACTCCACACTCTCCTTTGCTTAAGAGCGTTCGGCTGGTTTACTCTGTCAAGAATCCTCATCTTCTTCCCTCGGAACTGAAATCGATTTCAGCACACACTGCTATGAGTTCGTCTGCTGAATTTCGTAGAGGTCGCCCGACTCCAGTTTCGATTGCGACTGGTGTATTTCCTAAAAACTCAATGAACCCGAAATCGTTTTGGCCTCGTCCACGCCAGAAAGTTTTCTTGCATAGGCGATGAAAGAAATTTCGCAAAGGAAGGATTTTAAAAATAAAACTTTCGATGAAATCTCCCAGAGCATTGAAAATCTTGGCTTTGAATCGAAACCAGAGTGATGATATCGACCTTCTTAGGTCCTGTGTCGCTTTTTCGTGATTTTTTTCGTGACGATATCAACCGTAATTGGACAACTAATTGGTTGCCAGGGTCACAAATTTGGTTAATATTAGGGTAAAACGGCAAAACCCGAACAACTGAAGGTCGAGTCGAACGCACGCACCTTAAGGTCGAATGGAATACATATTGGCCCGTATGCAAGATCTCATCACTTGATAGTCTATTATTAATACATGGTAGCTATCATGATAGGTATCAGGCAATAGATCTATTATTTGCTCAGTTCCGTATGCAAGAACAAATTATAGGTATACATCGTGAGGCCTATTATGATAGGTATCTTCATACCTATTATGTCAGGTATCTTCATACCTATCATGATAGGTATTCATGAGTCTTCCTGATGACAACCTCGTATCCATCGTCTCCCGCCCAGGAAGAATGCCATGTGTATCTGCTCACATGACTGACCAGAGTGTTGTGTGACGATTTAACGGTATTAATCTGACCCCGTTTACCAGACTAGTGCTTTCGATTCCGACTGCCGTGGCTTTATACAAAGATTCTACAAGATTTAATCCATCTCAGAGTAACTGCGCTCAGCACAAGTTGTGACGGTTCACATAATTAATTTGGTTAATAAAATGCACTGCAATCCACCCTGGTAGCTCGTTATAAGCAGAATAAACAAGCTCTGGATCATAATAGATTAAAGCAATTTTTATACCCTATCATGATAGGCATAAAATGTTTCTGCATACGGCCAACCTATCAAACTTATCATATGATACCCCTAAAAATAATTATTTTATCGGTTTTATACGTTCTTGCATAGCAGCCATTATGGCGGTCATTTCGACCTCATGGTTTATATCAATTTATATACATAAATTGATGGAACGCTCGTCGTTTCCGAAGCAGAATTGTATCGCATTTGCAAACCGAATGGCGGAATGAAACGATTTCAAAGCCGATTTTGAAGAAGACAAAAAATTCAGGGAGCTCTCGTGGAGGGACTTTGTGGATCTGAAAATAATTGCATACGGTCGAGGAACTCTGAAAATGACATCTTACGTGTTAACCTTGACAGGTGAAAGCGACACGGTATATTGAAATTGGAGGGATGCTGCCCCAACATTTCTTGGCAGCACGCAATAGAGCAGGCAAGGCAGGGTCCATGCATTCCCAGACTCAACTTCAAGGAATTGAGATCGCGTGGAGACGAAGGCAAGTCATCTCTTTTACCTCGAATTATCTGTTCGAGGAGCGTGGAAATGTGGACGAGATCTCCATCCGCGGAAAAGAGACATCTAGCGTCTGTTTATGGAAGCCGAGAAACGAAGGGGAGGCCAGTCCCTGTGTTTTCTGTTCTTGTTTTCTTTCAAGTGTAAAAAAAAAAGACCCTGTCCGGCCGGACGACGCGTGAACCCTGCAATGCCTCATCGACCTCCAAGCGACGCGTGGACCCCAGTGCCTCACCGACCTCCGAGCAAGGACGTGGCTTGGGGAACTCGACTCACCTCCGGAGACGCTGTACCATTGAGCCCCGTTGGTGATTCCGCCGTTCTTCGCGAAGGTGGAGTCGTCGGCGTCGCAGCCGGGGAAAGCGGGATCTCTCATCTCCGGGTGCTTCTCCGCGTACGACCGGGCCAGGAACCTGCACCGACGATCGCCCGTGAGATCAACACGAGATCAAAGATCGATCCGGGATCGATCCGGGATCGGAACCGACCTGAAGACTTCGTCGTCCGGCGATCGGGAGTATTCCTGAGGCAATCCGGATCGGGATTCGTCGTAGGGGTAGTTGGCCACCAGGGCGCCGTTGTGAAGATTCGCCGACAGGACGAACGGAATGGCCAACATCATGTCCATCACGGCCTTCGTCTCCGGTTGCACCTGTCCGGGGCGAATCCAGGATACTTTTAGCCGGATTTCCGAGAGATCCGATCTGAGGAATCCGAAATTTCTTTATTTCTCCCCAAGTTTTTTTTCTTAATTGAATGCGTTTGCAACATTTTCCCACCCACTAAAGAAACAAATATTGGTCTGCAAACTCATGATTGCAGGCCATTATATGAATGCTGTTTCAGTGACGTCTCAGCATTGAAAACTTGGTGTCTGGCGAAAATGCAGCAAGCGAGCGACTTCCTTCAGATTGCTTCTCACTAATAAAAAAATTCTTGCTCTAAACGTCGATCTCGACCATCGAGTAATATTGCACTTCGCATGCTGACAGTTCCGGCGTTCAAAGAACATATTATTGATATATGTTAAAAATATTACAAGCGATACACCGTGAAAAAAAAAATCATACCACTCTATACTTATGATTGTTTTTTCATTCGTTCTCTCTCCGCTCGTCGATTTCTCAATATTTCTCTCGATGGCCTCGTCGCTCCGAGAAAAATGAGACCGATTTCGGTACGCAATGACGAACCGAGAAGTCGGCCACGCCCGTCGGTGTAGAAAGAGGGAAGCGAGGGACCTGGCACGATGTCAAAGCGGGGATCTGGCATGACGTCGAGACGAGGATGACGTCAGACGCCGGGGGGCGAGCGGATAATGAGGGCAGACGCCGGGGGGAAAAACTCCGCTTTTTCGGAGATTAATTACGGGGTGGCTCTAAATTCTCCGTGTGATGCTTTTAATTACTTTTACTCGTAATGCTCGTTGATTGCACGTCGCTCGTCGTATCGCATATCATTTACTAATTAGTCGACTTGAAATTTGAAGATTCTCGATGTGCTCGCAGGCGGTTGCTTTTGCCGAAACGCAATTCAGTAGAACCGCATTCAAGAAATGCATGCGTATTTTTGGGGGGGTCGCTCCGTGGATTCGCGGTGGCTCGACGAGAGCAGCCGCGGTTTTCGTGGCACGTGGACTCCACGTTTATCCGAGCGATTTCGAGAGACGAAAAGCGAGGATCGAAAAGATGATCCCATCGAGAGAATCATCCCGTTTGGGGCACCCGGTAGAGCCGCAGCGCATTCAAAGGGGGACTAGGGGGGACCGACAAGGGGCCGACGGGGGCCGACGGGGCCGACGCGAGTGAAAGTCCCCACCAGTCCCCACCGGTCCCCACCCGCTTCATTTCCACGGAAGCGTAGCCCTTCGGATCGCATTCGTTTAAGCTTCGGACTCCAAGGTCGGGTCATTCCGAGGTCGGCTGACTCCAAGGTCGACTCACGAAATGATCGGATGTCCTCATCTGCTCCAGGAGGTGATTGTTCCTCACGTCGTGTCTCCTCTCGTTGCGATACATGAGTCTGTCCAGGTCGGGGAAATCCCGGTTCAGATCCACGCTGTTGTTGTTCATTCTCCCCGTCAGGTATCCTCTCCCTCCCTAAAACGCAGCAAGTAAATAAATATAAATATTGAAATATATTTATTTGAAAGATTTTAATTAAAATAAATAAAATATACATATAAATTAATTAAAATATAAATATAAATTAATTAAAATATAAATATAAATTAATTAAAATATAAATATAAATTAATTAAAATATAAATATACATTAATTACTATATATAATTAAAATAAACATATAGCTTAATTAAAATAGTTAAAACAAAAATAAGCATATAGATCAATTAAAGTAAATGAATATTTAAAACTTGGCTCATGAAGTTCTCACGGTGGAATAAGCAAGGGCGTATCCGTCCGGATTCATCGACGGGATCAGATGGATGCGGGTGGATGCGACGAGATTCCTGATCGCCTCGTTCCCCGCGTTGTATTCGTCGCAGAGGTGGTGGGCCAGCTTGATGAGGAGTTCCCGTCCCGTCGCTTCGTTCCCGTGCATGTTCCCGATGTAACGGAACTCGGGCTTCGCTGTGGAGGGAAGAGGTCGAGGATTGCTTTCGCGGCGTTCGTCGACTCGAGGAGAAGTCCTCCGAAAAAAAAAACAACTGCGAATTCGGCGCGAAAAAGAGAGAGAGAGAGCAAAAAAAACTTGTGCCTCGAGGCGTGAAAACTTGGTTAATGGGGAAGAAAGGAATTGTTCGGGGATCCAGATGGGATCCGTTTCCTTCATTCTAGAATTCGTTCTCCTTCCTCCAAGCGGTTTCACCTTGTCGATCGGTCGTGCCTTCGAGCGCTTCGATCCTTCAGGTAATGTCGATTCCATTCCGTGTTTCCATCAATTTTTTTTTCCATGGTTTTAGAGATGTTAAAATCGCATTCTTGGTAGAATTTAGAAGAGGGAACATTTATTCGGCCGGAGACGATCTTTAGATGGATCGTTTGGTGCGACCAATAGGAATGTCAACCAATGGAACCTGCTTCTTCCAGAAAGGGACTTCTTTTTTATCATAAATAATTTAAATAATTATTATAAATTTCGTTTCGACCTCCTCCACCTTCGAAACCAGTCGTAACACGGCGGGTGCCATTTCGGTAAAAAAATTTGATTCAGTTTTCCCTTATTTCCTGCAGCTGTTGAACACTGAAGGTTTCTCGATCGGCACAACAACGTTGTGTCAACGTTGAGAAAAGGTTCATTTTTCAACTCAATACGTTGTCTCGACGTTGCCCCAATGTTCAAATGAAACAGTTAAACGTCGAAGAGGTGTTGCCGTGTAACGTTGTGTCGATGTGGAATCCTCAACGTACGGGCATTATATTTCATATAACCTCCCTTATATTATATAACCCTTCTCCATGGTCTGAAAGAGAGTTAATTAGCCGATGAGATCGAAAATAGATTCGATGACCCCAAGGAGAATACCCTAATGGTACGATACAACGAACCCACGTGAAGGACCCCCAAAGCCTTAACCGAATCAGAATTGGAGTCGAGTACTTGGACGCGACTCGACACTCTGTTCGTCGAAGAAGCCCACGGGCACGTTTCCGGTCTCCATTTTCATCGGAAGAACTTGCGTGAATTTTCGGTGCCGAAGAGCCTCCTTCTGCCGGATCATCTCATCAAACAGAAATGTAGAAATTCCTATGCCTTCCCTCGTGTCGTAAATGGGAAACGATCGGGTACTGTTATCACAAATGCAGGGTACTGCGTGTTTCAGGGCAAGAATCGTGGAATCGGCGGTTAGGCGCCATATCGCGTCCATTCCTAGAACCTATTTTCCGTCGATACGATGTGGATTAGAAACGACATCGAGAACACGATGAAAAACGAATTCGCTGATGGCAGTCACCATGTGCTGAAAATAAGGTCAATTGCAATTAGAATTACGGACTCGGACTCGAGGGTAACGGACTCACTCGGAACGTGAACGCCTGGGTTCTCGGTGATCTCGACGACGTAGAGCGGGACGCCGTTCACGGAAGTCTCGGAGAGGGTGTAGATCCTCGAGATCCCCGGACACTTCGCATGGACCTTGTACAATTCCCTCGCGAGTTCCTCGTTGTCGTGGTGCGAGAAGCGGAAGGAGAGGTCGGAGGAACTCCCGGCGGTCGAGGTCGTCCAGAGGGTCAGGGCCAGGCACAGCCACCGGGCCAGGCGGTGGGCGGGCCGGTGGGCCAACCCCGTCGTCTGGTTCATCTAGACGGCAGCGTTTCCATCGTTAGATCGGAATTCGTTTCCGTGGAGACCCGAGGTTCGTCTATTCCAGTTTTTCGGTTTCGCGAAACGGATCGGGGAAAGATTTCTCGTTGTTTTTTAAATATTTAGTTGGATTCGCGTCGTCGTTCGATCGGTGGGAAATTCCATCGGGTTCACCGGCCGACGAGTGAAATCGATGGAGTCCTTTTAAATCCGGACGCGATGGAAGGGTTCAAACGCGAATCGCTCGAGTCCGTTTCACCTCGGAGACGGATCGGGGAAGCCTCGAGGCGAAGGGAACCTTCGTAAAGGTCGTTTAAAGGCGGGCGGCGAGATCGAAATGCAAATCGGAGGAGTTACTTTCACTCGGGGCTTCGTGACTCACGGGGCCGACGAGGGCGAGACGTAGAAGGCCGAGGCTCGTTCGCGACGGGGTTCGGTCAAGTGGGTTTCGCCGAGAACGATCGATTAAAAATTAAAATAAATAATGAATATTTCCGGGGTTTCGCCGAGATGCCACGTGGGCCGTCGAGTTTCCATCGACCGGAAATTTAGCCGGAATGGAAAATTCGGTTTCGTTCGGTGGCGGGAGGATGGCGAATTTCGTGCAGACGAGCGTTCGCGCGTTCGACGCGCGCCCGTTGCCGGCGGGAAGCGATCGGGGACGCCGATCCCGCGCGACTGCGCTTTCGCGTCTCGCGAAGTCTCCTCGTTCGTCCTCGAAACGCGTTTACGCTCCGTCGGCGTCGCGTCACTTCGCGAGGTCGAATCGACCGGACTGAGCCGGATCTCGGAACGGGGAGCCGGTTTTCGCGTCGGTTGGCCGACCTTTCTTCTCTCTCGTCCTTTTGTCCTTTGATCCTTTCGTCCTCGCATTCTCTTTCCCGTCGCCGACGGACGAAACGAGAGTCGCGCGATTCCGCGACGCCACGTCACGCCATCCCGAAATGGAAACGAAATTCCTGGAGTGCGCCCTCGCGAAAATTTTTCACTCGAGGCAAAATCGTGACGGTGAAACCGAGTTGAAAAAAAACGAAGAATTTACCCTATTTTTAATATTTTTTTTTTACCTCTTTTTCACTGCGGATTTACCTGGACATTTTACCGCTCCGCCCTCATTTGCCGCTCTTTCACCCGCATTTTCCCGCGAATATGCACGCATGCAAGTGACGTCACCTGTGACGTCACGAGGATGCGCATCTGAAAGGTCTCGGCAATTCCTCGAATTGCGTTCCGCCGTTTCCCCAGCTGTATCATTTCTCGTCCATCGGGTATTTCCTCTCCCGGAGCGATTACTTTCATTCGCGGGTAGAAGTGGAAAAAAACTGCGTGGTTTCTGGTCGTGGGGCTTCCTCTCGTAACGTATCGTAACGTGACGTAACGGCAGAACGGAGGAGTTGGAATCTCGTGCCTTCCCGAAGGACTGCCATCGCGCAGGAAATCCCAACGAGGAAAAAAGGAAAAGTTTCTAAAACGATGACGGTCCCTCCGCTTTCCTCCGTCTCTTCGGTCTTCGTCTGTCTTCGAAGCGGATCGTTCGTTCGCGGCCAGAGAATCCAGACGGAAAGGCGGGACGGAGGGAAAACGGATTCGGACGAGGCGATTTCCCGCGGGGGACTCGGAAGCCGCGGATAAGACAAAAATTTCTCGAGGAAAGGATTTTTCTTTTACGCCGGAATTTCGCTCTTCCCGCGGAAGACTCGCGTCGCCTCGGAGTTTTCACGCGAGTTCGGACTTCGTGAGGGCATCTGCGTGACGTCACGCGCTTTCCCGAACTCGTCGATGAAGCTCCCGTGGTTCCGACCTCGATGACCTTCGTTTTTACTTCATTATTTTACCGCCCTTTTTCCCGTTTCTTACCTGCATTTTACGTTTACTTTTCACCGGTGATTCACCTTCTGTCACCGACAGGTCACCTCTTCTCTCGGGAATGCTCTCGCGTGATCCTCACCTCACACGGTGGAACACCGAGACCATCATGAACACCGAGACCATCATGAAGATCGGTCCATCGTTAAGATCGGTTCATCATTAAGATCGGTCCATCGTTAAGATCTAGGAATAACGGCACGGTGAAATTGTGATAAAATGGACTCGTAAGCCCAATCGTCTCGCGACTCGTCGGTCCGATCGCTGGTCTCACGATCCTCAATCACATTTCCACACTGACCTCTTCCGAGCCAGACGATCCAAAGCTGACAGACCCCGAGACGACCTCGACCTCACGTCGAAGGAACCGATTCGCAGTCGCGACCGACTCGGTCGTCACGGAACGAGACCGACTCGGTCGTCGATTCTTCTTCACCTTCGATTCTTATTTCCTCTCCAGATCAGGCTCGAGTCCTTTCCCCCCTGGAGCTTTAAATAAAAATTCGGGATTCCCCGTTTTTCCCCCGTTTTCCCCTCTCTCTCTCTCGCCGTCAGAAGACCCTTAAGATAAAGGTCAGGTGAAAAAGCGGCTAAATATGGGTGAAGGAGGAGGTAACGTTTCGCATGGGCGCACTCCACTGATCCCGCGGCAAAAAAATTCGTGGATTCGACTCGACCGAAAAGCAGCGGAATGCCAGCGGAGGGAACTCGAAGCGGCGGGAAACTCGGGACGGGTCCTCGCCATCGCCCGAACGCGAAAAAGGCTGGGCGAGCCGTCTCGTCCGAGAGGCGGATTAAGACTCCCGAGGGAATTGCATCGCGGGGGGGGGGGGGGATTATCCCGTTCGCCTGGCATCGAATGGCATCGAGTGGCATCGAGTGGCATCGCCCCACGTCTGCAACCGCATTTTAATCCTCTTCGCTTCGGCGGCCCCTAAATTACGTGCCGGATGGAAAACGACGGAACGGCCTCACCGTGGCAAAGATCCGACTCGAGTTCGAGCGAAGGACGATT